>JARACY010002867.1:0-38317 GCA_029255725.1 Scrobipalpa atriplicella
TCTTCAGTTGATAGCCGGAAGACAAAGCAAGTTCATACATAAATACTTCAAAATGAGATTAGGTAAGAAACTCACAAAACGTAAGTACTAGATACTTATTTGTAAAGATGTACCGGCTCCGTGCATCTACCATAGCATATGTTTTACAAGTAGGTGCAGTAGAAAACGAAAGCTAGCACTTACAATGCAATACTCCTTTGACAAGGACCATACCATATATAGCCATAGTTTAGCTTAGCTGAATAGTTGCGCAAATACGCAGACGCTAGCTACGATACGAGTAGTGTAAATAAAGAAGCGGTTTAGATAAAAAATGAATATGCAAATAAGAAGTAAAAAGTTGAAGATAGTGAAAAGATTGACGAATTTCCTTTCTCCTTGCAACGTTTTCCACATTTGTGAATGTCGTCAGCATGTTTCTTTCTTTCTTAATTGTGCCACGTGGATAGTAGAAGATAGCTGAATTTGTTGTCGGTGTTGGAGATTTTGATCAACAGCTCAAAAGCAACTTGATACAGCCACAGTTATAATTTGCACTTAAGTCTCTCAGTAGGTATCATGGACTTGCTATATTAACGGATGCACCACCATTATATCTGTGTGCATGCCATGCATATTGCATATTTTTCTTTTGAAGGCTGGACAAGGATACATTTTACATTAATACCGCCACGTCCGCCAATTTACATATTTGCATTTTTTTTTGTCTTTTAGTATCATATTAGTAGGATTTGCCAAGCCAAATCAACGGATTAACCAACATCTGAAAGCAATTCGAAAAGAATTCATCACTGAACCTTTTCTAAAGTGTTGTTCGTATTGCTTGGCATGTAAACTCCTTGTTTTCCGTTCGCGTCCTGCCCGTATGCTGGCTGCTAGGAGTGGAGGCCACAGGTTCGACCTTAAAGGTTGCGGCGGCCGACGAACCTCTCGTTATATAACGTGAAACGCAAACTAACACGCCGATGTTTAAACTGAACCATTGGTGCTGAAACTTTTCTTGCTGGTGTTGTTTTTGTCACTAATATTGATGTTTATGTTTGGCGGTAATGAGCTTGTGGTTGATGATGGAAAGTGAAGAGAGAATGACGAAAGATTTTTGGAACAATACAAATTTAGCATCAAAGGCTAGAAACCATTTATAGGTATGTCAATTTCTGGATTGAATCAATATCCAATATTATGATTTTTGTCTAGAGATTTAGCGCGGCTACCTCCGCTCCGCCATCTGTAGCAAAAAGAGACGTCAGATGATCGGATCAAATCAATGATGATCCATGACTCTTCTCTTTCAAATACACAGATGGTCAAAATAAGTAAAGGCTCTTGAGTTTAGGAAAACGATCAAATAATAAAACTAAACGTGCTCTTTGAGCAGAGAAACCTTTGAGTAAAGAAAAGATTGACCACCTCTTGCGCAGGAGTGCGTCCTAGCAGCGGTGTTGCCAACTCTACCAAAAGGATAAGCAGAAAATATATTTGTAACAGCGAAAATTAAGGCAGACTTGTGTTATTTGTATAAAGTTAGAATATAATCAATTCTTTAGAAAAAATGTCACAAAATGCTGTGTAGAATGTAGATTCTAAAAATGTTACCCTTCTATAGGTCCTCAGATCATAGGTCCACTTAAGCAGCTCCATCTATAGACAATAACAGAACTAAAATCACTACATCTTTTTCGTGTTTTTCTCATTATTTCTTAATATTCTCTTTACGAAAAATTAAAAACAAGGACACTTGTC
Source organism: Scrobipalpa atriplicella (assembly GCA_029255725.1). Classification (NCBI taxonomy): domain Eukaryota; kingdom Metazoa; phylum Arthropoda; class Insecta; order Lepidoptera; family Gelechiidae; genus Scrobipalpa; species Scrobipalpa atriplicella. The sequence continues at coordinate 1,744 of JARACY010002867.1, forward strand.
TTCTGGATTTTGAGTTGGCAACACAGGCTCCCAGTGCGCGCGTGCCCGCAAACAAAGCGGGCAGCGTCCCCCGCATCCCAGCCCCTCCGCAACCAGCCCTCACAAATAATAAGTAAATACACTTTGTTCCCTAACCATTTTGTTTTATTTTGTCCAACGTTCTAATGTAACAGAAATCTGAAACTTCCACGCGCGACTTTTTTCTGGCCGATTGGATTGCCTTGGACATAAAGACAAAGACGTTAGGAATTTTGTACCAATTATGGTGCTTTGAGGGCTTTGAGACTTGGACGAAACACTTTAAGATAAGAATGTGATCGATCATGTCATGGTGTCGGTTTTATCTATCACATTCCTAATCTAATTTTAACTTCTGCCACTTTGAAACTTTTTACCGCAGGAAAACTCATTTAGCCACGGCATAGTACTATTATAATTATATTCTGTGGCCACATATCAATAATTTAAGAATGTAAGTAGGTAGAGTCCTGTTTGCGATGATGTAGGTAGAGTGAAATCGATTTTGCAAAAAATCACAGAACAAATAACGCAAAAAAATTCAATCCTTTACCCAGTTACCCAAACTAAATCTGAAAACCAAGTCTTCTTTATTTTTTCTAAGTACCCTACCTGGTTGCTTTCCAAATCAAATAAACGGGGTCCCATAGTAAATCATGTTAGCCTGAGATATAGAATAAAAGGAAGCAATATTATTGTTTCTTACATTGAGAGCAACCAGGTAGGGTACTTAGAAAAAATAAAGAAGACTTGGTTTTCAGATTTAGTTTGGGTAACTGGGTAAAGGATTGAATTTTTTTGCGTTATTTGTTCTGTGATTTTTTGCAAAATCGATTTCACTCTACCTACATCATCGCAAACAGGACTCTACCTACTTACATTCTTAAATTATTGATATGTGGCCACAGAATATAATTATAATAGTACTATGCCGTGGCTAAATGAGTTTTCCTGCGGTAAAAAGTTTCAAAGTGGCAGAAGTTAAAATTAGATTAGGAATGTGATAGATAAAACCGACACCATGACATGATCGATCACATTCTTATCTTAAAGTGTTTCGTCCAAGTCTCAAAGCCCTCAAAGCACCATAATTGGTACAAATTCCTAACGTCTTTGTCTTTATGTCCAAGGCAATCCAATCGGCCAGAAAAAAGTCGCGCGTGGAAGTTTCAGATTTCTGTTACATTAGAACGTTGGACAAAATAAAACAAAATGGTTAGGGAACAAAGTGTATTTACTTATTATTTGTGAGGGCTGGTTGCGGAGGGGCTGGGATGCGGGGGACGCTGCCCGCTTTGTTTGCGGGCACGCGCGCACTGGGAGCCTGTGTTGCCAACTCAAAATCCAGAAGACAAGTGTCCTTGTTTTTAATTTTTCGTAAAGAGAATATTAAGAAATAATGAGAAAAACACGAAAAAGATGTAGTGATTTTAGTTCTGTTATTGTCTATAGATGGAGCTGCTTAAGTGGACCTATGATCTGAGGACCTATAGAAGGGTAACATTTTTAGAATCTACATTCTACACAGCATTTTGTGACATTTTTTCTAAAGAATTGATTATATTCTAACTTTATACAAATAACACAAGTCTGCCTTAATTTTCGCTGTTACAAATATATTTTCTGCTTATCCTTTTGGTAGAGTTGGCAACACCGCTGCTAGGACGCACTCCTGCGCAAGAGGTGGTCAATCTTTTCTTTACTCAAAGGTTTCTCTGCTCAAAGAGCACGTTTAGTTTTATTATTTGATCGTTTTCCTAAACTCAAGAGCCTTTACTTATTTTGACCATCTGTGTATTTGAAAGAGAAGAGTCATGGATCATCATTGATTTGATCCGATCATCTGACGTCTCTTTTTGCTACAGATGGCGGAGCGGAGGTAGCCGCGCTAAATCTCTAGACAAAAATCATAATATTGGATATTGATTCAATCCAGAAATTGACATACCTATAAATGGTTTCTAGCCTTTGATGCTAAATTTGTATTGTTCCAAAAATCTTTCGTCATTCTCTCTTCACTTTCCATCATCAACCACAAGCTCATTACCGCCAAACATAAACATCAATATTAGTGACAAAAACAACACCAGCAAGAAAAGTTTCAGCACCAATGGTTCAGTTTAAACATCGGCGTGTTAGTTTGCGTTTCACGTTATATAACGAGAGGTTCGTCGGCCGCCGCAACCTTTAAGGTCGAACCTGTGGCCTCCACTCCTAGCAGCCAGCATACGGGCAGGACGCGAACGGAAAACAAGGAGTTTACATGCCAAGCAATACGAACAACACTTTAGAAAAGGTTCAGTGATGAATTCTTTTCGAATTGCTTTCAGATGTTGGTTAATCCGTTGATTTGGCTTGGCAAATCCTACTAATATGATACTAAAAGACAAAAAAAAATGCAAATATGTAAATTGGCGGACGTGGCGGTATTAATGTAAAATGTATCCTTGTCCAGCCTTCAAAAGAAAAATATGCAATATGCATGGCATGCACACAGATATAATGGTGGTGCATCCGTTAATATAGCAAGTCCATGATACCTACTGAGAGACTTAAGTGCAAATTATAACTGTGGCTGTATCAAGTTGCTTTTGAGCTGTTGATCAAAATCTCCAACACCGACAACAAATTCAGCTATCTTCTACTATCCACGTGGCACAATTAAGAAAGAAAGAAACATGCTGACGACATTCACAAATGTGGAAAACGTTGCAAGGAGAAAGGAAATTCGTCAATCTTTTCACTATCTTCAACTTTTTACTTCTTATTTGCATATTCATTTTTTATCTAAACCGCTTCTTTATTTACACTACTCGTATCGTAGCTAGCGTCTGCGTATTTGCGCAACTATTCAGCTAAGCTAAACTATGGCTATATATGGTATGGTCCTTGTCAAAGGAGTATTGCATTGTAAGTGCTAGCTTTCGTTTTCTACTGCACCTACTTGTAAAACATATGCTATGGTAGATGCACGGAGCCGGTACATCTTTACAAATAAGTATCTAGTACTTACGTTTTGTGAGTTTCTTACCTAATCTCATTTTGAAGTATTTATGTATGAACTTGCTTTGTCTTCCGGCTATCAACTGAAGTACCTACATGTCTACTAAATTCCCTAACTGCATTAGATAAATAGTTTGTTTTAAATTACAGCTTTCTAATTTACTGATTGCAACAGATTTGATATGTTCTAAAGGAAATCCCATAAAATTGACGCTGCGACAGTAAAAGAAAAATCCTCAAGATCAATGGAGACGCTATAGCGTGCCTTTGAAAGTGTGAATGGACCGGAACTAGAAAGAACCACATCTACTTCTAAATCAGCAAAACAAATTACTGTCCAACAATAACCACCTAATCCATTATGCAGAGCTTTTGTACCACGCCAGGCAATGCTGTAAAATCTCAATTTGGGAATCCCAAATGCGGAGGAAGTATACTTTTCTGCTACCTACCTTCACTTCACAATAGAAGTTTTATTTCCTTCCGGAGCGGAGCGGCTGCGGCACAAAGATGCATTATAAAGATTTAACAATTACCATTACCACTGTATTGTATAGTGAACCGAGTTGTAAATGTTATAGTTGTTCGGTCGGGTCGACCGGATGCTGGCTCAGAAACGGAAGGAAAGGAAGTGCAATTGAGCATCAAAAGCGACTATAGGGAGGCCGGGTGTCGCGCCATGAATAGTTGTTTGCCAAACGTGTCTCCAGCTTCCTTTTGCAGCTTTAGACGAGGCAGTTGCGAGTTGTGTAGGGTAGGGAGGCGAGCGGTGCGTGAGCGACGGATCGGCGCGGGGCTTTAGCGCGGGCGGCGGCGCGGGCCGGGGGGGGACGGTTTCCGGCGGCGGCGCGGGCGCAGCGTGGGAACGCGCGCACCCACCTACGAGACTGCTCCTCAGATTAAATGACGGGCACTAATTAATTTAACTTTGCGGCAAGTAAAAATAGAGATCCAAGCCCGGCTTCTCAACGAGACCACTCAAGCGCTCTCGATGCTCAACGAACACTGCATGTTTAAAATTTACACAATTGGTTATTTTTAGCTCTACCAAAATAAGTTTTATAAAAATTGGGAACCTACTTCACGTTATTATTTAGTCTAAGCAGCGTCACGTGTATTAAAACAACCGTCTCCTTGGCCTAGTGCCTAATTTAAGATTGCGAAAACGTGTTTTAAATTAAACACACTATACACGTGTGTTGGCTAATTCATGTCATTTGAATGGTTTCGCTCTTTTGCACGTAAAAAAGAATACTACAGTGCAGATGACAACATGAGGTTTTAAATATGTAGCTTCTATCGATACTAAAATTGCAGCGTTCGATTGGCTTGAACATCTTTTAACTTTAACGGGCAGATGTAATGTAAGTACCTACCAGTTACTTAAACTTTGCGAGCAGTACCCACACCTGTTATTTCCATCTACCTACACATACCTCCTGAGCATTCCTCGGTTCACCCTTTGTGTGGATTCCCAGCTCGATGCCAAGATGGCTGCCCACCTGGCACGGCAGCTGTGCGCCATTCAGCTTCCCGGTGAATTTTATCAATCGGCCCGGTCCCATTCACCATCGCCTTTTTATTGCGCACAACATATGCGAGAGATTACACAGGGCCGTAAACAAATTGCTCCGACTATTTTTAGAGCTGAACTGGACTTTCCCTAAGAAAATTTGCGTCTAAGATTCTGCCAAAGATAGTTGATTTTTGGAGCTCTCTCAAAATCTAAGTATTGCCATGTACCTTATGTGTATATGACTTCGTATCCTTTCCAGAATCAATCAGAATCAACATCAACATCTGTCTATGTTTATCTCATCACCAGAAATAGTCACTTGTTTTTGTAGATCTCAAAATGCGAGAGATTAAAGAGCCAGTATATAATGAACTTTTATGAATGAGGAAGTCATGAAGATGCATCCAACTTGAATTTAATTTAATTGTTATGTATGATCATTACTCCAGTTAGGTCGTTAAAGAGCTGAAGTTATGTGTGAATATTAACGTTTGTCGATTTATTTTGTTTTGACTATTCTCTTTTGTTTTGTTATGTACCTATTTGTATTTGATGATTCTTGCTAGTCAACCAACTTTAACTACCATTGCTTCTTCATACTTATATAGGTACCTACCTAGACTTATTCGTCTTTTCACGTTCGCGACATTTTTATATCATCGTCTGCTCGTATGAAAAACGTTCCTATCAAAATGTAGAGCAAAGATCATTTAATTTATTTACTAACTTATACATTTTGTACTGTTTGTGTATTCATTCAACTAGTACACATTAACACCAGTGTCGTTTGGCTGGTCAATTAGGCAATGTTTATGATAGCAGCTTGGCAAACTTCAAAACACATCAACTACCGCTCTATCATTCTTATCTCCTGGTGCGTTCATTCATAACTCCCTCGGAAGCTACTCAGCAAATAACACTGATATTGAGCTGGGATATTTAGTTATTTTGTATCTAACTGTATGTACTTACCTACTTAGATTTAGATTGTTTTATGTTGAGAGTTATCTTTTTATTCTTCTTCTTACCCCTTAAGCTCGCTTTATTCTAAGTTTATCTTACATTGTCAGTCTTTTCACTTTGGAAACCCGAGTTTATTTCAGTATTCTGGTTTATAAATTAAAACGTAGGTACAGATAATAGGGTACGTGTTGAGTTCACGAGATGTCAGCACATTGAGCGTTCGCAGGCGGCCCTGAACTCGATCCACGGAGTTTCTTAATGAGAGGTGGAACACTCACTCACACTCATTGCCTGTAACGGAACTTACATAATTATTGGTAAACCCCACATGCAACACACAACTTAACATAAAAACCAATACCGTACTAAAGAAAACATAATCTGTTTCTTCGATGTAGAGTCGCAATTGCTTTAAACTTAAAAGGGACTAGAGACGTTTTTTCGCGAGACAGGATTTAGTTTGTGATCTGAATGAAGCAGCTGCCGGGTTGTTTTAAAGTCGACCTGAGTTGTTTTTTGTGAATTTTAGCCAAATTGACGACCGATTCGGAACAATTGCCAGAAGGAAATGGAAACTTTTTTGACGAGTATTTTTAGAGGCATGCGGAGTTTTTGCGTAGGTTGATTCCGGTGCGGTGCTATTATTATTTATAGTTAGATCTTAGAAGTATCCGTTTATGGAAAACTGAGACACGTGATAAATAAAGTAGGTGTAGGTACTCGTAGGTCGTAGGAAGATGTAGAATTTTACTGAGCAGTACTTGTATTATTTGATTGTAGAATGTAGAGTCAATTTTTTTATTTACTAATGATCTTTATGGACTAGTGATAAGATCCAATTTGGCCGCTTTTCGCCGTTGAGTGCGTTTGACGAATGACGGTTGTTAAAGCTACACCTTTTAACGAAAGGAAACGTTGAGTAGGAAATAATAATTGATTCAAACAGGGAACATTTGCGTCCGGTGACAGTTGGTGTGCGGCGGAAGTAGCACCATACGCCCGGGCCGGAAGTGATTCTTCCCTCCTCTATGCGTAAGCGCACCATTCATGAAACCGTGGGAGAATCCCCGACGGAACTACCCGTAACGTCTAATTCATGAATGAATTATAAAGCGACCAATTACGCCGGTATGCACCGTTTGAATAAAATAAATGTGCAACAAACGTTCTTCTTCTCGGTCGGTTAGCCGCCGCGGTGTGTTCAGTTCAGGGTATGAATGAAGGGGAGGGTATTTTTACGTTACTTTCGAATCGCTTTCTCGTGCCGCTTTATCGCTGGATTATCTAAATAGCTTGCATATAAGGGGCAATTTAATTCAAGCGAAGTAAAAATACTCGCTAGTACATACCATGGTACATATTTAGAAGCGCAGACTACCTACTGCAGTGAATCGTAAAATATTGTTTTGTTCCTTCAATGACAGAGTTTAAACTCTTATCTATTTATTTGAGCATCATTCATTACAAACTCTACAAAGTAATTAACCTTTTTTTTATTTCGTTTTTACAATTCTTCCTTCTGTTCTTGTTTATAAATATTTGGTAACTATACTATAATTCCTAGAGCCATTTAAATTCGCATTCAACTGCAAGTCACGTAGGTATATCACAAATAACAGCTCTACATTTTCTCATACATTTTGCGCTCTCAAGTCCCACTTGGACTTTAATTTGCCATGTTCAGATGGTAGGTAAATTGTTTGAACAATTTGTTTGTACAAATAGTACGTGGGACTAATGTAGGTTTGCCTTCTTATTTGGTATTCACTGCATTAATGTAGACCGGTCCGGATAGTCCAGTTCGGCATTATTATCCCATACAGGCTATATTCCCACTTGTTACCGACCATATTCCCACTAGTTTACCGGCTTTGTGGGCAGTCGAACGACATTCCCTAGATCTTGTAGTCCATATCTTTTAATTACATGGGATATGATGGCCTCTTATGTACTTTTTAGTCTTTTATTGCGATTACTCGATTGGTAGAGACGCCGATCTATATTTACGTCACTTGGAGTTGGAGTATTTTGCTAATTTTTTGTTACAGGTTTGCGTTGACTTACCGTATTGTACCTACCTACCCTTTTCAATACATATATCGTACGATAAATGATAATGATGTAATGATTAGGTTCACATGAAATTAGCACAATGTTTGCACAATGTTTGCACTAAAACAAACGTACCTAATCTATGAATTGAGAAAAACACTAAAGAAAAACAGCGTGTTATGTATGCTCTTAATAAAGTCTGACCTTCCACGATACCTACAGCGTATCGTATCTCGCTCAATTACCATTTATAATGAGTGACTCAGACAATGACAAGAATGCTATAAAATAAATTTCATTTTTATAGCGGCCGATAAGAAAACACCCGATTCACCACTTAGGTACTTTCACAATCAATTGTTTTCATTGCAAGCCAAGTAGCGAATATGTTGCCCTCTCGGTTGCACGATTCCCCTCAGATAACGAGTGCGATAAAGACGGCAAGCGGAAGTGGAATAAGAATGGAGTCGGGGTTCATTCATTGATGTTTCCGCCGACATCAATGGGCAACTATTACACAACCGACGACGAGGTGACGTAGTTTTCCTGGCCTTTATTAGATTACGACTACAAATACAAATACCATGTTTATTTTTGTACGCCATGAAATTTATTTTATTAGGTCTTAGTTTTGTTCAATCCATGTGTTGAAGTCAAGCTTTTCTCTAGTTTTTTTTTTAGTTACATAGAATAGAACCAAAAATTTGAAAAGTTAAATTAGGTAGCGAAATGATGGAAAATTTAACCTTTGCAATTTCTATTGCCTTTTATCGAAACCGTTCTAGATTTAGAACAAATGCGACATTTGTCTCTGATTTGAATGTATTTTTAGCATATTATTATTGAATGCTAGCATCCAAAATGAGACGAGCATTATTGATAACGAGATCAGATGTGAGCCTCATTGAGTTGTCATCCCGCAGTCCCGATAGGTCCGCATTAACCCCACTTTTATCCTGTTAATCAATCACCCCCCCCCTCTTGTCTACGTCTGTGTGTGACGTCACAGAAAGTTGACACTGAAATCTCAGCATTTTTTTTTCTTTCGGCATTTCTGTGTAGGAGTCACAGAGTAGGTAATCAAATTACTACTGGTAGAGTCAAAGAAGGGAGCGGCGGCAGCGAAATCTCAAATCAGTGGTAGGAGTAAATTTAATTTAGTCAACCGTACTAGTAATTGCCTGTTTTAGTAAACAGGCAATAGTACTACTAAATATGTATCTACTTATTATTTTTTAAGCAATTTTTGTTAAATTCCAGTTTTTTTTTTGTCTGTCTGTGTCTGTGTCTGTACTGTTTGAAGAAATTACAGAATAAATGGTGTATGAACCATGTATGAACTAGTGGTTTTGGTAGAGCGGTTAACCACTCTTCTATATGTTTTTTTAAATTAAATTACTACTTATTTACAGGACTATTTTAGGTAAGTACTTATGTAGTTTAAAAGTTGCAATTGTTTTGAACTTACTTAAAAAATAAAACTTATTTTGGTAATTCTTTTCGTTTTTAACCCGCTCGTATCGTACTAGTGCGTAAGTAAGTACCTATACGGAGATATCTCTACAATTTGATGATTTTTAAATTGGCGCTATTTTAGTAAATTAAAAGATGGAAATAACTAAATTTTAGTAACCTATTTTTTTCTATATATAATAAAATTTCACTTTATAAGTCCGAACAAGGCTCCGCTAGAGTCGTGTCGTGAATGGAACAGTGTGCATACGGCATGAGCGCGGCGCGAATGGGAGCGGAAGCCCGCGGTTAGTCCACTTCCTGTTTCCTGCAGGGCCGAGCCGAGCGCGCCCGACCGTGCGCGAGCGCAGGGCTACGTTCATAGAAGACTGACAGGGATAAATACCCACACCTTTTTTAAAGAAAATTGTACCCTTTTTCTTGCTTTTATTTTCCACCAGTCGTGAATGGAACAGCGCGCATGCGGCATACCTAAGCGCGGCGCGAATGGGAGCGGAAGCCCGCGGTTAGTCCACTTCCTGTTTCCTGCAGGGCCGAGCTACGTTCATAAAGCCATACTTAAAACGAAAGTGGGAAAAGAAGGACTAACACGGCCAATATGGCTGCCAACCCAGCATAATAACTCCTTGTACACAGTACAATAGACCCTCTGATTTATTCTTGTTCTACGCGAGAGGACTTTGGCTGCCAAGGCCATACTTTTGACAGATCTTACCAACATGCAGCGCCCTCGCTCACATTCATTAAGAGCGTGGTGGTAACTACTGTCATAGATAAATATAGGGGGTTAACCCCATATATTTATCTATGCTACTGTAGAAGCCAGAGATTTTACTTTTAAACTTCTTTTTATTTGCCTTCCATGCTAGACTGGGAGGGATAGAAAAACAAAGAAGCTGCTTATTTTACCGGGCTTTAGAAAGTCAGCATTGGGATTGGAGGGTTTGACTTGGCGTCTTGTTCGTGACTTCTGTTCATATCTAGGTAGGTAGGTATATTTTTGAAATAAAAACGTAATAGAATAAGTATTTTTACTTTCATCTGTAAAAAGAATGATTTTACTTTTACCTGCAAAGACAATATTTTAACTTTCGTCTGTAAAAAACAAGTAAAAAGAAACGGACTGAGCCTAATCAGAATAAAATATTTCTGGGCTTCAAACTCTACATCGTTCTTGAACGTACCCTTACCAACGACGGACGAGGGCTTGACTCGACTACTTACTTACTTCATCAACATCATCTATATTAGACGAGTTTTCTACCGCTTTCTTTCGTCATTTCAGCTTTTTGAATCCTAGCAGTGATTTTGAGATAGTTTGTGCTCTTATTTCTCAGAATTTACCGTCGTTATACAGAGTCTCTCCCTTTGATAAAAGCTTTCTCCGATTTAATAGAGAAAATACTTCCCTGCTGCAGCAGGTCTGGGTGCTGTATCTCTCCCGGAATACTATAAAAACTAGTAGTGGGAATAATAAAAAGAAAACTCTTCTCTACTCCATACTTAATCTGAATTTACGGACGATAGTGCTGATCGTATTTTTTACTTGCATGACTTCTGTGTTGACATCAGAGGATGAAAAATCTAGCATGCTATTGCTAATATTTTATTCTATCCGAAGTTTACTGATGCACTGGATTGTACGCAAAGTTCAACCAATCAGCCAACTCACTGCGTTAGCACATGTTGTAGGTGTACTATTTCTAGTTAGCAGACGGAGGTATCCATCAATCATGTGGTTATTGTTTGAAAAGAACTGACGTCACTAGATGTTCGCGACACGCGCATTAATTGCCCAAATGCGAATAACATTATAAGTATAGCCATAGCTCGGTATAGTATAGCTGGTGCCGAATCGCCTACGCTGCCGCCTACGCTCGCCCACGCGTCTCCCGCCGCGCCTCACACCCGCCGGGGCCCGCCGTAGTAGCGTAGGTTTAGAATCACATTGTGATAGATCAGCGAGGTAGACGGGTACCTCCGGACAACATCACAAACTGCCAGCCCAGAGGCTTTACCTACCTACTCGGAAAACATCATGGACAATGCACCAAGTATTTGTCAAGAATCCTAGACTTCATAACTTGCGTCGAATATATTCTGGTTAAACTCATCTGGTCTCTAATTCACTGACGACTACTGTTAGTACTGACTACTGACCATATTTTACGTCACACTCGCATAGAGTTTAGCATATCAGATGCTGTTAGGCAATAAATCAAGAAGTTATCTCTCGTACCATCTGCTTACATTGTTGCTCTTTGCCACTATCCTCCGTATGTGCTGAGACAAGCCCAATTGCGACAACGCGAGTGTTGTTCCACTCACACACAGAATTAATTAAATTGTAGAACGCTCTTATTATTGTACTCGCCAGCCTCGTGATTATGATTCCAGCAAGACAGTTGGCTAGTTAGCAAACTCGTCCAATAACTATGCGCATACCATATCCATTTGTTACTGGTTTATCTGGACGCGAATCTTGCGAATAATGGGCAGTTGTTGAAACCTGCTGGATGTTGTCAGGACCTTTACAGAACGCCGTATATTCGTCCAAACTAGCTGCAGTCAAACAAGAAAGCGTGCCAAGATCTCTTCAAACTTTCCAACTCCATTAAAAGCTACTTGGGAATGGGAATAGAGTTTGTCCTTGTGATTACGGAGTTGGCACTGTTACCAGTGCTGCTTGCTACAGTTGATTATGAAATTGTGGAGGTTGCGTGGCTGGGCTCCGTTTGTACAACTCCCCGGTGGGGTGTGAGGTGTGGGGTGACCCCCGGCCTTACCCCACGGCTCCATTCACGAGGAACCGCGGGGCGCGCGATTACGTTACGAACCGAGCAGCATTTGCATAATCATATTCAAGAGCCAGAATCGGAGTTCGAAATGCTGATTTGTGATACAGCGCGAATTCGGTTATCCGAATGCTTCCTATTCTGTCATGTGGGAGTCAGGTCAAACGACTACCCGATGGATCCTCGATTCGTTACTGGTCTTTAAACCCTCTTCAGCTCTTCTAGACCTCTGACATGATCTTGTGTAAATTTTATACTTAGGAAGTATATTCTACTATTGTGTATACCAAATCGTAATAATAGAATCTCTCAGCGGGACGTAACCATTTGCTTTTTCAAAAGCAATAAATTTATTCACTCTTTTCAAAGTTTCTATGAATTGTAGATTTAATGCGAACTTTATGTGATGTCTATTCAATCCGTTATCTTCTCTTTTATCTATCACTGCCATTAAAACATTGAATTGGTATTTATTTTATAGGTGGTAATATCAATAAATTTTGAGTTGAACTATTCGTCCAAATAGTTACGGAATGCTGGATGCTTTAGGTGTCTCATTTATATTCGGTCCAGTGGAGAGACGAGGTGATATGCAACTATCGGCAACATTTTCTGCAACTTTAGTATCTATAAACAATGCAATATCTGCAGTGTTAGATAACTCGGTTGCAACTTGCAACAGTACCAGCTTTATGGTTGTTGAGACATAGAAAACATCGAGTATAAGTGGGGGGAGTGGGGTTGGGTGGTATAAGGCCGTAAGCTGGAGAGCGGAAGGAAAGGGTCGCGTGGGACGAATGAATGAACTCGACCACGCGCCAGCCTTCTCGCCGCTAATGTAAATTTCAACACGATTATGATCAATAAAGGTGTAATAGAAAGTGCATCCTACGTAAAAATTAAAACGACGAAGGTGTGATACCGATTCTCGTATCTCTTTATGTATCTCTACAAACTGTTTAGGTTCCTAAACCGTAGTTTATAGATTGGTGTGGGAGTTTTAATGAAGCTAGACGACTGTATTTCCAAATCTACAAACAAGTATCGTAAAATCGTGGTTTCATTCACAATTTTGAATTTGAATCGTCTCCAAACCAAACAGTTCGATAGTTTAGTAGTAGTAGTGAAGCTGCCGCACGATAACAAATTTATCGCATTTATCTGTCAAACTCCAATACAATTGTGATAAAAGGCTTATCGCGGCTGCACGCTACGGGGGCTGACCACTGATTTGAGAAGTCACTGCCAACGCCTTTTACTCTTCTGTGTGGCTGACAGTTGTAATTTTGTCTCGAGTGTCCAGAGAAGTGTGTGTGATGTGTGTGCCCGTACAAATGCCGGCGTCATCGGATGTGGCGGGCAGCGGACGCGCGTCCGGCGGCCGATCCGACCGCCGGCCCGGCCGGACACCGCGCCGGCAGATAATACGCTCCCGCATCCGGCGTCCGTCCACCGTCCGGACGATACTCACTCACGTTCTCACACCGATCTTCGGAAATTTCTATAGTTTCACTGCAACTGCAACAGTAGGACAGAACATAGGCAGCCACGCTTCCCGAACAGAAAATGATCGGCGGCGATGGAGACTCTACATTTCTTCTTTGGAGCAAAGGAAGTCACTCATCAAGTTTAAGCTACATGCCAAAAAAAAAAAAACTGATGAGGGACAGTATTTCGGATGTGATTTTGCGTCATGGGTTTTCATAATTATTATCTGAAATTACTGGAGTCATCTCAAAATTAATATCCAGCAGAGTTTCTAAATGAACTTTGTTCGACTCTATTTCTACAGCTCTACGAAACGAAGCTACGAATGACGAATTTAATTTCGTATTTCGCCGTCCCGTTACTAAATCTGCATATCTAGTCTATGTACTAATGACGTCACAGGATCCTGCTGACGTCATAAAGGGCAACGGCTTTTGATCTCCACCGTTTCATTCCTTTATTCTATCTATCGAAGACTATTTCTACTTAACGAGTCGAAGACGAGAGAGCATTTGGCTTGCTGACGTCAGTAAGAACACGTTCTTCGATCGTTGCGTTCTTTATTTAACTTCGAATTCAAGGAATTATATAAGTCGTAGGTACTTTAAAATTTCATATTACATAGCATAGGTACATGATTGCGAGTCAGTGACGTGACGGTTTATAATCGCGTGGGCGCTTACGTGGTAGGTAACTAACTATAATAAATTATTTACATCCGTGACGTTTCTACATGACGATATTAATACTACTAGGCACTTATTAGGTAGGCAAGTACATACGATCGAGAATTAGATTATTAAAAAAATCTCAGCAACTAACTCATGACCTACTGCATAAAATTTAATAAAGAGGAAAAAAAGTTCACAACGTTCATATATTGAGAAGGAACCTCCTCCTTTTTTGAAGACGGTTAAAAAGTAATGAAACAGGCAATGCAGACAGTTATAAAAGAAAAAAAATTAACAATAGTTCGATTTAATTGACAGTGAAAAAACTACCAACGAATAAGCTCACCTTTTTCAATGTTTTCAACGTTGAAGGGTGAAGTGAAAAGGGCAATGCTTTTTGTGACTACACAGCCGTTTTACAGCGAAAGGTCACCAGTTCTCTTTGAAGTAAACTAACTCATTTTCTACTAGTAGAGTGGAAGTTTGCAACTTCCAACGTTCCAACAGGAAACTAACTATACTGTAAAATTTAGGATATTGTAGCTGCGACAGATGCCATTCAGAAGTAAAGCAAAAAAAAAGTACCTATCTGAAATTTATAGGAATTGCATCTGTCACAGGTCACAGCTACCATTCTAGTTTTATTTTTTAGTATAGGTAGGTAGGTAGTTGCTCGCCACATTCACCACACGCTCACACGCGCTCACATGATGGGTTTATAATACCTACAGTTTCGCATGATAGAGTCTGTCTAATGAGTTGTTGCACACGGAAATGGCGCTAAATTTAAAAATCTCTAAATGTAAACACAGAAAAACTACAATGAAACTATTTTGACACTTATTTTATTTGTATGGAAATATCAAAATAGTTTTTTTGTATAAAAGTACCAAAATAGTTTTATTGTAGTTTTTCTGTGTTTAAATGTGAAAGATTTTTAAAATTAGCGCCATTTCCGTGTGCAACGACTCATAGACAGACTCTACTCTTTTGTATGTGAATTTCGATTCGAGTTATTTAAAAATTGAGTTCCTGGGCAAACTATGACACTTTTTCATCCATGGACCGCTGGTACTTTGGTTCGCTAACTTATCTTAGTCCAGCGTGAATAGCGTGATCAAGCTACAGGCAACATAGTAGTAGATACGTTAACCAGCTAAATGCAGCCTCTGGAAGGTGCAGGGATTAATTACATGAGCAGCGCGCTTGCCCGCTCCGCCAGCTTTGAAACCAGATATGCTACACACACTGTCGTGGAATAGGTACGAAATTGAATCCAGGAATTGAGAGAACTATTTTTGGACGTCTGGAAGTATCCGTCTCTATATCGCTTGGACATTGGTGTGAGTAGCATTGATCGCTACTTTGATTTGATATCAAACTAATATACAAGTAAGGTCTTAATTAAAATGCTGTTTCTTACTAGCACATAAAGAAGCTACTAACTTAATCGAGCGGACACAACATATTGAATGGGCAGTGAAACTTGAAAGGCAGGGAGTCTACGCACTCAGACGCCTACGAAGTATACGTATGCGCGGCGGGCGCGGGTGACCGACAATGAGGGCAGTTTTTTTATCATCCGCGTCGCATGACCCCATGACCGTAGTTTGCAGCGTCGCCAATTTGTACGAGATAGCCGCGCGCCGCAGATAAACCTTACCCAGGGCGCGTTCAAACTTTGAATTCAAAGGCGTTTCTCTAATGACCGTTAGGGCGTTTTTGCACTGCATCCGTATTCGGTTCGTATCCGCTGTCAAAACATTTTCGCGCCAATCCATAAAAAAATTCACAGATACCTACGAACCGAATACGGAGCAGTGGAAAAATCTACTTCATCTACTTCAATCACGCACCTGTCACTGTCAGACGAATTTTTCCCCTGACAGGATTCTCAAAATCATCAGTTGTCATCGGGAAAAAATTGTCTAGGAGCTACGCTTTTGAACAGGCCCCCACTAGCTAAAGTGAAATCCATAATTAGAGATAGTAGTTTGACAATTGCAGTGTTACCATTTCTCAGAAAAAAAAAATAGTGTTGGGGTAAATGTCGATGTTTCACTATCGATATGTGTAGGTTGAACTGATTTACTACTTAGTACACAAATTGCGTGCGAAAACCGCAACGCTAAGTTTGAAGCCGATTTGCATAATAAGCTGCTAGACTCCACACTTAGCGTCGCGGTTTTTGCGCGCAATTCACGCACTAAGTGTAGAGCAGGCTTAAGGGAAAGCTTCCCGCAAACTGAGAGGGGTTGCAAAGAATTTGAACAACTCTCACCAGGAAATACTTTCAGGAAATGAATAAAATATTTGGCTTTTCCATACAAATTGTCACATCGAGGTGGTCATTTTGTATGGGAAAGTAAAAAAAAATATTTCCTGATAAATAATAAAGTAAATTTTATATTGTTTTACTTTAAAATCGTTTCTCGCTCGTAAAGCGTTACTTCAATGGCTATACGGGGTGTAAGGTACAGCTTCCCGCAAACTGATAGGGGTAGCTTGCTCAGTCAATGAGGGATTGATATTAATGCTCGTCGGAGCCGTTTTTTAGGTGGCGAGATACTACTTGCACTTGCTGGCCGAGGTGTTGTTAAGGCACTTGCTTCTTCTACATTACTTATAGAAGTTGAGGGCGGGGTAACTTGCTTACAAGAAACCCCAGGCGGTTCACGAGACGTCGATGGTTGACACTCAATTGGTCGTTTTCTCTTGCTGCCAGTTGCAGTTGGAGTATTCATATTGAATTACTTAGTCCGTAACAAAATAACAAACTTAATAAAACAATAATAACAATAACAAATTGCTGTAGTTGATAGTAAAGCCAAAGACAAACATATACTCTTTTATTTTATACCATAAACTATCAATGTCACCTAGAAAAAAATTAAAAAAACTCGTTTTGAAGTTGCGGGTTTTCTCACTGGCAGTGCGTTAGTGCGTTTGATTCGAATTTATTTGTATTTTTTGTATGAAATACGTATGAAAACACATAAAAACACAAAAATATACATATTTCCAAACATTTTCATACCAATTTCTCAAAAAACAAACGTGTAATTGTGTGGAAATTATTTTATTAGTATTTTCGTCAAAAAAAGTGTGCGCGCCAAGGGTTTGTTATTGTGATAAAGCTTCGAGAAATAAATTAAGTATACATGTCGTCCTATGCGCGTTATCTAGCTTAACACTTCCGGCTACTGCTGCGGGGCCGTAACGTAACTAAACTGCAATACAAACGTATTGGTGAGTAACTAATAATTTTAGAAGTTCTCCTGCGAACACTTTGTTGCTACAAACACCAAATAATCAGACGACATCCTTATTCAGTGGGTGCAATATTTTTATCGATTACTCAAAAGCCTAGTAAGGCTCTGGTAGATAACGAATGTTGTAATCGACGACGGAGACCACTGGCAGTTGCTAACCTATATTTGGAAATTAGTCAATAATTACATATTATTAGTGCAATCTTAATTAATGTTTGAACTAGCGTCAGTCAAAACATAATAACACACAGACACCGACATATTTTCGGCTATTGCTGAATCAAAATTATACTTTTCTCTAATTTTTTTAAGCCTCTCTCCATCACCGATGTTTCCGTATTTTATCAATGTTAGTGTTACGTATAATATGTAATATAATATCTCCTATTTTCTATGTTTTGATTTATGAGCTTTGATATTTACACATAGAATACAATAGGGTTCGTCACTCTATTGGAATGCCAGTGAGCATGCCACTGATCGAACGCTGTCAAGCATTCAAGCACGCCCATTGTGTCGAGGTTCGACTTTGAAGGTAAACTTTTTTAAACGCTTTAAAACATACATCTGTTCAGTCTCCTAGCCAAATATTAGTTCCAGACCTGACCAGATAAGTCGGTCGGTGGCGTGGCACTACACTACCATCCCATTTTACTGGCGTAGGTTTGATTTTGGTATGTCATTTTGGTAATAAATATGTATACTATACCCATTAATATCCCCATCACAGGCATTTCCAGCATAAAATATGTTATATTATAGGTATCTAAAGTTTTTTAAATGACATAATAACAAAGAAGAAAAAAGTGATTTTAGAATCACATCCTTTGAAGACTGAATTTTTGGTGTTTAATTCTAAAAATACTTAGCATGTAGGTAAGTACTATTATGTTATTTTTAATAAATGCTATTAGTACGTAAGTATGGAATAGCTTGGTACTGGGTAGGAGACCACATCTCGGCAGAGGTTTAGTCTCTTCGCCGTACCTAAGAAGCTATAAAGTTACACTGAATATGATAGTAAGTTGTGAGAGTAATTTATTGCTCATCGGAACTGGCACTGCATGATGCATCTCGGGGTACGGGTCAGGAGTCAGGACTCGGGAATGTGCCCGATAAATAGCGATATTTGACAGTGAAAGAGTGGGAGGCCGGGAGGTTTTTGGAATCTATCTGTTCATATCGAAGTGATTTTAGTAAGTCTTTTACTTATTATACCATTAATACCTTCAAGACTCCTAAGCACAGAGTCATCTTTCTTGACAGACAGTCAAGTGATTTATCTTCTATTATCCTTACCAAACTCAGACAGTGATAAATAGGATTATCAACTTTGTATCAGTCTTTTTTAAAAACATTGATTAAATATTCATTGGTAAAAATTGATGTAATGCCGTAAAATAAAAAAGTTAATTGCATGTATGTCTATGTATTTGTATACTTACAGCATAGCGGCATTAGATTATTCACGTCGTATGCTTACGCATACGCACTGACTGGGCGAATAAATAGCGCCAGTCTATAGCAGTGGGCTGTTATAGGTACATACTGCAGACGGTCCAATCTGCTCGATGCAAGCACCTAAATTTATCCTGCACAAATTCAACACACGTACCTCTACTCTACATAACACATCATACTGAAATAGGTAGGTAAGTAGAAGTACCCACTTGCATTGCGGGTACATTTTTCTTCTTTATTACCGGTGTGGTTTAATATTCCGTGAATAATAAATAGTTCAAAATACTATTCCAGTAGGTACCTGGTGCTTCTAGTCTGCATTCGGTCACCAAAAGAAAAATTCCATCTTCTTATATTATGCACCTTCTAAATTAATTAACTTCGTTACGTTACAGTTATTTTAGTTAGCTCTTATAAATTAAGATCTTCTTGCAACTAATGCTTTCTTAATCTTTTCGGACCTAAAGTTAACTTTGAACCCGTCGACAACTTGTAGGCCCAATAACCAATAATATCCTTTTATCACGTCGTCGCTAGGCCCCATCCGGCCATCAAACAGCGCTGACGGCGGCCTGTCAACATCTGTTGTCCCAATTTAAAACTATCTACAGCGGAGTACACGCCATACGAGCAATTTAAACAACGCTCTGCTAGGGGAACTGTTAAAATGTTTAGAAAATTTAGATTATATTGAGCAAAAACAAAGTTTGTATTTTATCACGAAGCTAAAATTATAAATTTCCAAATATATAAACTTGAGTGTCTTGTTGCCGGCCTGCACTATTTTGATCAAATCAATTTCCTGATTTTACTGTAAAAAACATCCTATAGGAATTTTTCTTCGTCTCAAAATGTGAATGGTTTCGTGAGGTTCCGTCTTCCTTCAATCTTGATCTTCAACCCAGTAGGTGCCTATAATAAATAAAAATATTATAAGTAGGTACAGGAAGAAGGAAGACCACCACTATAGAAGAGGCATGCACGCACATCATCTACATCCCGTATAGATGAAAGGAAATACTAGAATAGTGCATGCATCATCATGAGTCATGTCCACTTCCTCTAACTCTAAGGGTTACCTAGTTTAAAAATAAGATAAGTAGGTAGGTACAGAAAGCAACTAACTAGGTACCAGGTATATTTTACTCAATATACCGACGCCACTGAAAAAGCTTTTACCTATACCAACATACTTACTCAATAAAAAATATACCTATATCTATATGTATATGAATGACCTTGTTAAAATAACTGGGTACATCAGTTTAGCATGTGTCACTATGAAATGAACTTAATTTAATCTATACATATTTATTTAATTCTTTACCTACTTGTAGTTACCGTCTAATGTAGGTACCCAATGTCCCTTCCTCTTCATTAGTAACCTAAGTAGACCTAAGCTATAGATAGGTAGGTAGGTATATAAAAAAAATAATTAAAAAAAAAAACATGAATGAGATATCTTAAAAAGGTGCATTGCACTCCATTTATGGTAGTTTGCATTAAGTACCTATTCTAATGTTGGAGATTTATTTCTGGATCTTTCGGTTAAAAATCAGCAATCGGCCACCTATTTTGTTGTAAAATTATTCATGCAATGCAATGTGAAAGAGGCCTAATGCGGAAAAGAAACCAAACCATTCACTCATTCATTCGCAGTGTCAGCGCTTTATATTTTGAAATTGAAACGAACACACCCCTAGAAGTTTGTGATTGTGATCGTGACATTTTGATTTGAAAAGTTCTAAACTGGTGTGGTGAAAATATTTTGAGAAAACCTAGTTTATTTTATGTGTTTGTGCTCGAAAATTAGCAGCTTCTAAGAATCAAACGAAACCCGTGAGTAAACTACGGTTGACTAAATCACCTTGTCTTCGGAAATACCTACCTACCTACCATGGCTACCATCAAAATTGTAACGCTATGATAGCATGATAGCATCAGACTATGATTAAGTACGTGGTAAAATGAAGTGAATGAAAAAGTGAAGTTCCTATTTCGGCACATTGGATAGCACCATCACCTGCAGCAGAAAAAATATATGTAATAAATAGGTAAGTGCCTTCCTATTTGCTACCAACAATTTTGGAAAATGTAAAACTATAGGTACCTAGGTAACGGCCTTCGGCAAACAGTAGGTAGCACACAGAACATAATAGTAGAATCAGATAATAATGATCACTATGTGGGCATAGTTACCTAGGTACTTAAAAATAATCATTTAAAAAAAACAATTCAACATAATTTTGTTCTATCTAATCATAATAAATACGTCTAGTACCTAATAGATCTAACAAGTACCAACCTACCTACTCACGTAGGGTACTATAGTATGCCTAAAGTTACTAATTTCTTTGTGAAAATTGTTCGGTTTCATTAACATCCCCTTTTAGTTTTTGAGACAATGTCCTTAACAACCTGTATATTCTGTGTTAACAGGTTGTACTTACCATTGCACTACTTAGATTCTAAGACCTAGAACTATGTTTGATAGGTACATGCTACTTACAAAGAATATGAAAGAAAGAAAATAATAAATTTGCCTCGGGCTAGGGCCTTGGGCAGGAGACTGTTAGCCCGAGGCGAATTTATTATTTTCTTTCTTTCATACATGAAATAAAATAGCATTGTCAGTGCTAAAAAATCCTCAAAACCATCCTACTTACCTAGTAGATTCCATATCTTATAGGTTGCCGCTACGGACTAATTTTCTTGAATTACTTGTAATTAAAAGTATGTAGGTGTTTACACTTTCCCATTCATATCATTCAGACATGTATTATGAATATGTTTAAACAAGTAGTAAATCTGTTTTGATTTAAGTTTCTCTTTACTAATTTAAGTTCATAGCTAAAAACAAAAATTATTCTATTTTTGGAGACAAGATTCGTGTTTTTTTTTATTTTTAAATGTGTTTCAAGTAACCTGGGACTAGACAAGAACATAAGAAGTTATACCTACCTACTGAGGATACTGAATTAATTACAATAGTAGTCAGCGTCGGACATGCCTGCGACTAGCAAGGCCTGTCGGATGCTGATAATATTGTAAATTAAAAATTTATTTTTGTGTAAGTATTTTTCATTGTCAATTATTATCGAAAATAATTGAAATATTGAGTACAAAATAAAATAAATATTAACAGTAGGTAATATTGGACTGCTAATAAAATAAGCTTTGTATTAATATTTTCAGGCAGATGTTCTGTAGAAACACAAATATCTTTATAATATTACTTTACCTACTACTGTACGTTAGGGGTGTTGTAGGTATGACTTGACTTGACTATATTGTAGGTATTTTAATTAAACAAAAGATATGTGTTTATCAAGCCTCTTTCAGGATTAATATTAGTCAACAAGACAGTGAGAATGAGAACACGACTTTTTTTTTAACTAAAATTATTGTCATCCCATTCTGTTTTCTTATGATAGAAAATGACAGGTGACTGTTTTAATGATTTTGTGCGCTGCCGAATTGCCCCCTATATTAGGCAAACTTCAGGAATAGTCAAATGCATGATATTTTAAAATTTAAATACTTATTCAGTCTCAGTTATGAAATTATGTTATTTATTTATAGATTTATACAGGGTGTAAAAAAAGTACTGCATTTCTTTAAACCACATGTTCTACTAAATGATAACAAACAACTTTCTCAAAGCACAAAAATTTTAGCTCGAAATAAAATTTTGCCTTGTTCATAAAAAATGCAAATGAGGAGAGCATCTTTGTATGGAAAAGGCAAATATTACCTATTTTTTCGAGTTAAAATTTTGTGCTTTCGAAAAGTTATTTGGTATCATCAGTAGAACATGTGGTTTGAAGGAATGCAGTAGGTACTTTTATTACACCCTGGATAGGTAGAGAATAATTCATCTCTACTAGAGATGCTTGTTTGTTTGTGATGTAACTCGAATATTATTAGTTAATTAGAATTAAAGTATAATTAGTTATTTTGTGACAAAGTTATGGAAAGTCAACATTTTCTAATTGCATTTAAATTATTATGGTAGCTTACAGCTTCTCGTCTCAATATACAAACTGCTTGATTGCTTAAAAGTGATTATGATTACCAGCTATAGGTACTTTCGATTGTAAACAATTGACAATTAACATTTGATTATCTATTTAAATGCTAAGGTATTATATCCTTCATCCTTGATTAACAGGGAGGTAAAAGGCAGAAAAACAATCATAATGTAGTAAACATTCGTATTTATAATATAATGTCGTTTTATTTACAAATAAATACAAATTCAGTTAATAAATAAATGGTAAATTATCTACATCTTAATAAGTATGTTTTTATATCTCATTTCTTAATCTTCTCTGGATTTTCGGAATCCAAAATACTAACGTTAACGTTTTCTTTGACACGTTACGGTCTCAAGAAAATTTGAGACTTCGACGTTCGGGCGACACGTTCACGTACATTCACACTATACAACTATATTTACAAGATACTCGTAGACGATTCACTCAGCGTCACGGAGCGTTCGTCCATGGGCCCCGTGCGCTCACACCACACTCGGGCAGGCGCCAGGCACAGCGATCACTGAGTCCAACCCCGCGCGGTCCGAAGCTCTCCGCTCGCCAATAAATATTTGTACAACGCGACGCTTCCGCACCGCTCAACACGGCGCTTCGGAGGGCGCGGGCGACGCGCGGCGGGACTAGATAATACTGGAGAGCTGCGGCGGAGGCTCCGGGCAGCGACAGCCGGAGCGACGGCAGCGCGCGTACAGCGCCGCTCCCGCCGCCGCGCACCCGCGCAACGGCCAGTACAGCCACAGGCACGGCAGCGGGATCGACAGCGCGCCCACGCACGCCAGCCGCGGCCCGCACGCGCACGGCTCGCCCGCCTCCTCCTCGCCGCTCCCGCAGTGGTAGAACAGCGCCTTCACGCAGCACATGCACGACGCGTAGTCGACGCAAGCTTCTGCGCTGCACAGGCACGAGCCGCAGAGCCAGCGCGATGGCAGTGGCCTGGGCCTCGCGCACTGTTCGCAGCGGCAGCGACCGCAGGTATCGCACACGATAGACTCGGCCGCGAGAGCGCCGGCGCGCCGCTTATCGGCCGCGGCGGCCGGCTGTGTCGTCACCGGCTTGAGTGGTTGCGCAGCAGCGTGGGATGCCGCGGGCGCGTTGTGTGTTCGCCGTGGAGCTTCCACGTATGCGTTGCGCTCTCGTTCGGCCTCAGGTCGTGGCCGCAGCAACGACACGGTGGGCTGGCGCGCGCCCGTTGGCCTGTGGACGCGCGCCGCCGGCTTGGGCGGCCGGGGCGGCGCCGCCGGCCCGCCATACTCATCCATCGAGTCCGGCTAACGGCTCTCCGGGCCGTCGCCTTCCTGTTCCCTCATCGTCTCCACCTGTGGACAAGAAAAAAGAATCATTAATACTTGTAATTTATTATTTTAATTCGCCTCTTAACAATGCGACTATTCATCATCAAAACAATACCTAATAATACATTTTTCTTCTATATTCTATAATTATACATTTCAGGCAAGACCCATTTAATCCTAATCAATTAAAAGGATATGTACGGTCTTAAGTCAACCAATCCGTAGGTACCTACTGGGCCCACGTGGTTGACTAAGGCCCGATCGCCCTGTTCAGGGTAGGTTCGTGCCCCTCGGTGGGGACGTATATGAGCTGATGATGTACGGTCTTAAAGAAATAACTATCGTCATTCATTACAAATCTAAAATTGGTTAAGTACTTTAGAGTTCTTATAACCAGTCCGTCTCTGAATCTGTGCCTCCTAAATTAAATCAATAGGTATAATCAGATTTAACGGTCCCCCTTAAAATTCCTTTCGCTACAGATTTAATTTAAAATTAGAACGTAAGCAAAGCACGTTTCATTTCATGCATCCCTTAACATAAATCTATACCTATTTGTTCAGCATCAATGCAACTAAGAATCGGGAATCTAAAATAACACCCCTTGTTTTGGACGTCGGGGGTTATTTAAATAAAAGTAGGTAATCAACTTATGATTCACGACATAAGTTTCACTTTCTATTTGATCAGGAGCTTCATTAACATGAGAAAAGTTAATCATGACCAATTCTGAAATCGCAAGTCGTGTTAATTAACTTTGCCCTTTTTGTGTAGGTATTGTTTGTCATCAATACGAGTAACTAGGTGTCAGGTAAATACGAAATATCCATCTAGCTCTTGCCTTCTTGTTTTATTTATTAATGGTAATAAGTTGACAGTTTTTGGGTAAAAATTCATAATTTGATTGAACACTTTTAACATAGGTACCTATAGTTCCAGTTTTGTTATTCATATGATAAATTATTTCGTTTACTTTTTTTAATATAACATTTAAAATTGTACCTATGAGTACCTACTACAGCTGAAACTTAATTTGACCTTCTTATTTATTTTTAAGCTAATTATTAAATTTGTAATCCTGTCCTTTGCAAGATATGTTTTTATTTTACTATTTATTTTAAAAACACATTATAAGTGAGGTATGTTTGTTTGTAGCGCCATAAAGATTTTATTGGGTCATTGATAATGATAGGTAAACTAAGAAAGTTTATACTTTGAAAAAAAAAACAATGTATTCACCATCAATTAAGGCTTTTGACTATTTGAGGGTTGTAAAAGTATAATTGAATACCAACAATATTATTTTAGAGGTGACGCAGCAGTTTAATAATATTCTTTTAATAAACTACATAATTTAGGTATTAGGTTTTAAATTTAATACCTAAGTAATTTTCTTTGTGTCAGTATTATTTTTATTACAACCTCGTGTCTGTTCAACAAGCTGTGTCAATGAACCCTAATTTTAACACAAAGATGCTATGAACATGTTATAGGAAGAATTGACCTAAAGAATTCTAGCAAAATTCACGCATACGTTTAAATTATAAAGGATCCTAGGTGATGTTATACTAATCCAAATAGATTTGAATGTTGTTTATTTAGTCATATCATTATCAATGTTAAATGTTCAATTACTTAAAAATAACGCTTCAGTACAAAACATTAAGTAAACAGCTTTAATTCAAAGTCTAACTCCATGAAACATTTTAGTCATATAATTAGTCATAAATAATTCGGAGTACTAGGATGTAATCTAATAATTTTAATTTGAAATCAAACCAAGAAGACTACTCTTATTGTGACAAATTTTTGTTTCTCTTCATCATTTACATATTTGCAAGAAAACTAGTCTAATCTTTATATCATATTATCATCAAGTAGTCATTGATTGCACCATCAATAACTGTCATTTTCTATCATAGAAGAACAGAAAGAGACGTCAATATAGACGGCGTATTTTTACCGAAATTGAAATCATTGCCAGCTAGGGTGTCAGAGTTAAATTTTTATCATCATCCTTCACATTAACTGATGATGTCTATTATATTTTGGTTATACTTAATTGGTTTTCAATTTAAAAAAGAAACCATTTGGTTACATTTCAACCTATAGATTGAGCCATTGCATTGTACGTTAGTATTAGAATCCAACATCAACAAAATGTATAGTTCATTACAAATACAAACATTTAAATCTTGTTGAAATTCAATAGATTTTGGTCGTAAGGGTATAATTTTAGCTTTCAATGAAGTAAGTGTAGTTACTGTAAGGTTATTTTATTGTGTTTGTCTAAATATACTAGTTATCGGCAATGTTCGTTATGAGATATTAACAGTTTATGTAGCCATTGTTTACAATTTATTATTATTTATCAATGTTCACTCTTATCAATTTTATATCGTACGAAATTCATTGGTCTGTTGCTATAATAATTTTATTGTGTAGCTCTCTCTCTTACAGAATATTTAAATGTACCGGCATATTTTTTAGGTTAAGTACAATGATCAATACAAGATTAGTTAATTACAAAACCTATTAGTATTAACTATTATTGGTTTGATTATCTGTTGCGTCAGTAGTTGAAGATGTTCTTAGATGTTTGTGTAAATAGTAGATCGCTTTGCTTCGGTACCTACATGATTATAGATAGATATCAAGTAACATGGTTAAAAGTTTAGTTTTAAAGAAAAGGTTTAGGTACCGAGTCCTATAAACTGGTTGGGAGCGTTCTCGGCACTCGGAGCGAGCGGCGCGCTGCACGTGTGCTGGTCGCCAGGCGGCGCGCGCGCAGGCAGGGCGTCACTACTCGTCATTCATGTTAGTTCAGTTTCTTAGCTATTAAATTAACTCCTTATGAAATCAGGAGTAGTTTTCTAACGATTTTCTGTTTTGGATTGGCTTCCGTTATATAGGGTTTAGGCAAGAACTGTCAGGATGTCACGTGTACTTACTAAACAGACGACCCACGGTTACACGTATCCCATACACATGTTATACACAGGGCACTTGGACCAAAAGGCCCCACACACTACACTCAGCTCCTGCCAGCCTCGGGCCGGCTGACCGTGCCGCACCGAAACCGTACCGGTAGATTCACTAACACACTAAAATATGGTAGAACCACCAAATTTCGGTCGCGCAAATCCACGGGAACGCTCATAAGAGCGGCGCGGTCCGGAGCGGCACCTGGCGCGGGCGGGGGGCGGCCCACGCACCGGCCTCGATTCTCGTCCGCCCGCCGCGCGGTTATCACTGCAATATGGCCGCTACTCACTTCCTCGCTGAAGTTCTTCGTTGATTTCTACTCCTAATCTCGACGACGGCGTTTTTCTTAACCGTTCCGAACTCGTGCGGTTTCACTGCACTTATTCTTATACACATTTTAATGGAAAACCGGGAGCGCTAGCGCTACGCTCCGACGAAACGACCGTTCCGTTCGTTGGCACATTCCGCACTGGCGTCGGGCGCGGGCGCGGGCCGGGGCGGTCGCCTCCTCCCGCCTCGCCGCTCACCGCCCGCGCCTCGCCTCGCCTTTTTATGAATGGAAGGCGGCCATACTGAATGAACTGCGTACACGGAGCGGTTGGCCGCTATTTTCGCGGGCGAGCGGTATTAGGGGTCCGGGGGGCGGAGGCCGGAAGCGAGCTGCGAGCGCTCGCGGTGCCAAAATTTGCGGCGCGGGCGGCGGCAGCGGATGTGCTCGTTTACCAAGCTTCCGGCGAGATCCCCCCGCGCAGCCGCATCCGGGAATTGGGTTTCCGGTCGGCGAGAGCCGCGCCATCGGGATACCGCCCACTTTCGTCCTGCAACGGCCATTAGCCATGCACTCTGATCTGTCAAAAGGCGGACCTATCATAGGTATAGGCACCGATGATGACAACAGCTCTCTGACGATGACGTAGTTAAGTTATAATTTCTTGAATAGGTTCTTAAAAGACAGTAAACCGCGCAGTAATTTCTCCTACAGATGGCCCAGACGCGTGGATTACCCGTTCTATTTTACACAAAATGTTGTTGTGTCGGATATAATAGGTATACGTAAAGTTTCCATTCATTACTAGCAACACATTTTGGCATGCGTTTATTTGAGAGGGGCGCCGGCGACGACGACGACGGCATCTGTTATCGCGGGCGGTAATTTTCGCAAGGTTGCAGCGACAATACCGCGTTGAGTACCTACGTCGCGTCTCTGTGTCAAGGACGAGCGATAACGCCACGCCATACGTCGTCGGCGTCTGTCACTTTACACACCATCGCTATTATAATTTTTTCAGTAATAATTGTACCTACGCGATAAATTCTTAGGTATAGATTTGAATCTGCTTTCATTTAAACGTACGAAGCTGGTCACTGGTATGTTTTGTCTGTAGAAACGCCTAGTTGAATGAGGAAATAAAACATTATCAGAGTACAATGAATTAGCTATGAAAATATTTCCTATTCTATCACTTCATATTCACAAATTAATTATTAATTACATAATAAACGTCGTAAACGTTGCCATCACCTGCCGTTTTAATAATTAAATACATATAAAAATAAGGCAATATTTAAATAGAATTTCCTAAGTAATATACCTACATATTCGCGTTTAATTTAGGTACCTACTAATGCTACTGTATAAATGTTCCTTTATCTATGTCAATTTATAAAAAGTGTAACAGAAAGGGTATACGTGAAAGGTGTGAATCTACCCATTAAACTGAAAAAGCTTTAACGTAGAGCTATTTCATTGAATTGACCTGTAGGAATGAGTGTTAAAGAAAATAAATTATTCAACGTATAGAACAAAGGTTTAAGCGGTCACTGCAACCGTGAATGGATGTAGCGAGAGAATGAGTGTGTCTTAACAAAAAAATCTTTCTCTACCTGAGTTGGTTCATTCGCCTTAAAATTCTATTGTTGAAATGCAGTCGCACACAACACTGGGCTTTTTCTTTTTCAAATTTCAATTCTAAGTAAGTTTGTTCACTGTGACTTCAGTGACTACTTTTACATTCACGTTTTCGCTTGCTTTTGTGACGTTATTCGCTATGTGGTAATAGCAATCAGCAGTATAGATATATGTATATCAAATGTGAGCTCTCACCATCACCGTCCTGTCTTACTGCAGTTATTTGCTTCTAACGGTTTTTTGCGTTTCCGTTTCACAAAAACAGAATGGTGCAGCTGCTGATGATACCCAGTTTTGCAATGTCAGTTTTTTCCATTATTGAGTTAAGAATTTAGCAGTAATTTTAAAGATTGTTGTTTTTTTTCTAAAATGTACCTACCACGAATTACAATAGGTACCCCTACTACCTACTAGAAAATAATGAGCGTAATATCCTCTATGGCCGGCATAACACCCACACATACTATGTGCTAGTTAAACGTGTATCAACTGTGATGTTTTTACAACAACCGATTGTCCAGTGGTTTTATCTTCCAATTCCAGGCACCTCAACATATGATTGAATTCATGAGTTGTTTCGAAATGTGATGCCAAGCTTGGAGGAACAATGGAACTGACAATGGGTGGCCTAAATAGGTATAGTGAAAACGACACCATTGCCTTCCCAATCACGCGAATGTATAGTCTCACTTCAAGGAATGCAATCGGTAAATAAATACCTACCTACTTACATTCTCAGTACAATGAGCTTAAGAAGAAATTAATTTTCGCGGTACACAGATCCAGTTACCTTTTGTTTACTTTGTGTAGGTAATGCGGATATTGTGGACTTTTTCGTCTCATTCTTGCCTTAACTTCATTTTCTGATTGACCGTTTGTGCTTTCGATTTGGGGTTTGTCATCAACTGATCCCTCAATTAACTCCTCACTAGAGATGAGTTGATGACTCTGTTTGATTTTGATATCGGTTGTTTTATAATCGGCGATACCGATATATCGGCCTGTCGATTATATCGGTCGGATATATCGGTGTAGGTATCGGTATCGTTACATCCCTAGTTACAAGCTCACCTAAGGATCCATTGGAGCAGTTGACGACTACTTAAAATTGAATATTTTGTGAGTCATCAACTCATCCCTAGGGAGGAGTTTGATGACGAACCCTCGATTTGTACGTACTACTGTATACATAGTATGTACTAGCTTCATAGGTAGTCATTAAAAGTTAGTGGTAATAATAACATGTTATTCGTATAATTACAAGTTAAAGAATAGTTCTCGAAGTGTTGGCGTTATAATCTCGGGCTCACTCGATAGAAATCAGGTTTCGTTTGTTATTCTGGAGGCGGCGCGAGGCGGTCGAAGCGGAAGCCGGCCTCGCCTCCGCCGCACTTTCCATCCGCTAGCGCTTGCACCCATGCAACTCAAACGACTGTATCTGTTTTATATTACTAAAGAGTATCCTACCCGCTTCTTCTTTCTTTCATTTAAAATTATGTAGATACCTATATGGGGTGTAAGGGATAGCTTCCCTCCCAAAAACTGGTAGGGGTTGATCAGTCAACGAAGCTTTTATTTCATTTCGAATTCTTTCAGGAAAATAAATCCATATCTAAATATTAAATCGCGGTAAAAACCCGCAATTTAACTCGTAGTTATACATTTTATGATAACAGTTAGTTCAATTCCAACTTATTTCCTGGACTAACATACCTATACCTAACATACTTCGTTTCTGCAATGAACTCATTGTGGCGCTACAGTTATCTTTCACTGTCGATTGTTTTCCGAAAATATTTTGTTATCTTTGAACTTCCTTCTAAAGTCAACTCTCTTATCTTTAATGTTTTATTCGATAATTCCTAATTTATTGCGACATAATGTAATGTACAACTTTGTGTTAATAAATAAAACCGTTTTAAAAGTACTCTGTAAGCTAGTGTTACGAAAGAATTTGTCTAGTTAACGAACTCTGCGATAAGTAGGTAGTATTGTTTTGAACATTAGTTATCTTTGCGAGTTTGAGACCCGATAAATAGTTCATTTGAGAGTTGTTTGTCTACTATCGCATTGTGTACCTACCCAAATCGTACGTACGATAACCAAACTGGAGTACTAGCTGCGGATGCGTTGAAAATAATACCGGATGTTTGCCACAGATAAATTAACTTCAATGAAAACACAATTTGTGACGATTCTACGCGACGCGCTTTTACGTCCAGACAACCTTGCAAATAAAATTATATGACCTAAAGCAAGTGCACCTATGGCCAACATCATATCATACTTTGTATAATGTAGCGAAGTTTACTTACTTAAGTCGATGTGTGCTTATGTAACATCAACGTGATAAATACGATTTGTACTCCGTTCCAAGCAATGTTTTTAATTAATAAGTAGACGAATATTGAGTCTTACGTAATATACAGAAGCTAGAATGAAGGATCTTATTGAATGAGTCGCTCCATACGGCCCATTCATGACACACACTCATAGTCGGTGACCTTAGCCGCACTACTGCCAGGCCAGCCCATGTAGTTATTTAGCAAGCCGGCGTACGTGTGTTGTGGCGAATATTTTGTCGATCGCTTGGCTGAAATGATACACGGTTGTGTTTATGCTGTCATATTTAAAGTAGCACATCAGTATAACAGTGCGTGTTAGATAGAAGTCGAAACTGATCTTACATTTTCTTATTTTAATTGAAGGCAATTACATAAATTCCACGTAGCGGTCGGATGAGGGCGTGCAAGGGAGAGGTGCGGGCGCGGGGTGATGAGGCGCGCGGCGAGGCGGTCGACCTTCCGTGAGGCCGTCCGCGTCGCGCTCACGGCCCTCCGAGCCGAGTGCCCGAGCCGCGAGCTCTCCGGCACTCCGCTGCCCGCCGGCCGTCGTGACGTGACGGCTTATTAAGGTTCCCGGCGTCCGACGACCGGCCGCCGCAGGAAACTGCCTCAATCAGTCCGACTGCGGTCGCTCCCCCCACTTGCCCAAACTACTGTCTCTATCTTCGGATACCTGCTAGCTAGAATTTTGACCTTCCATACAAAATGCATCCGCTGATAGCGCATTTAGTATGGGAAGTCAAAACTTTTTTTTCGTATTTCGACCAATGTTCCTTAGGGAAAGTTGTTCAGTTTCATGGGTAGATTCACACATTTCACGATGCATTTACCCTTTTTGTTACATGTTGTATATGCATGGAGTAATATAATAGAGCTATATGTTACGCATTATGTGTAACATAACTATATTATACATTTTATACATAGGTTTTTTTGCGTTAATAGTTACCTACCTAGGCTAGGCAGGTAATCAGTGTTTACTGACACTGTATCGTCGGTATCGTCACGAATTATTGACTAACAAATACCTTCTGCTGCCTGACATTATTATTTTCACGGTGATCAGATTTTTATATTTTTTATGCTATTGCTCGCAAGCAGAAATACTTATATCTTTATTTGAGACTTACGTTTCAAATCTAACTTATTTCGCTAAAACTGCTTTCAAAAGAACTAATAAGTTTCTTCTATTCCCACGCTCGTGAACTGTTCAGTTTCTATCTCTTCCGAGAAACAACGGTGCTATACATCTATCAACGTGGATGGTTAATTCTCTCTGAAAAACATACACGGAAAATGAATTGAACATTGTTGGTTCGTGGTTTTTCTCCTAATTAAGTATTAGATTTGTGGCTTTACGATAAATACCACCCTAATGTTATCTTACAAGGAAAATGGATCACTTATTTTGGGTTCCTATTCCTACCTATCTATTTACCTTAGTAGATATAGGCCTCCTTCTTTTAAAAATGTGATTTCTGAATATTTTTCTACTTAATAAACGAAAATGCTGCGCTGTTGATAAATGATAATAACGATTATTTCTTCTCTAGATAAAAACCAATTCTTATATTATTAAAACTGTTCTTAACGATTGTCATTGTCATTGTCTCTAGCAGTTTTAGGTCCCATTTGCTTGTCTTTTGATTTTTGAACTAAAGCCTTAGCAGGACTGAGTTCTATTCAGTGATCTTGATCACTAAGTATTTGACTTAAGTTGCTCTCCTGCCTGATCTAGAGGAACGGGTAGAATCTGGCTCCAGTGACTGATAGCTAGTAGCGACTGGTAACGCAATTCCGTATGGAGGTGTAATGATTTACGCCCTCCTCAGCTTTGCCGTAGCTGGGTGCGGTGCCGTGGGCGAACGGGCCGGCTGCAGCCCACGCGCCACCGCGGCAGCGCCCGCGCAAGTCGCCCTAAAGACGACGTCGCCGCAAATTCCGAGCCCACCACTCGCTGCTCCGCGTCCCACACCTGCGCTCTCTACTGCCTACATTCGCGTGACACACACATGTCGAAACCACCAGCAGACCGAATTCGTCTTTCTCCGCAACGACTTTCTTCTTTTAAGTGCTTTGATGGCTGTTGTTGATTATTAGTCGTGCCCACAAAACCACAGATTTTAATAAGGAAGGATCAAATCAGTCCTTTTTAACAATTACGTAGCAGTTAGTACGTACGTACTCCTGTCTAAATTAGAAAAGTGGAAACAGTGGAAGTATTCTCTAAAATTGATTTAAAAAAATGTATCGAATGAATTTGGCCACAAAATAAATAAGTTTGTACACAAACTAAACTACCTTATACTAATAAACTAGTAGATTCTTATTGGGTGGATTTAGGTTTAAGGGCAAACAAGCATGATAACGACTCTACCTCAGGGTAAACATAGTGTTATCGGCCCAAATTTCGTTTGCCTAAAGCTTTATCAGAATAGTCAGTCTATTTATTAACCGTGTAGGTAGGTACTTCTTTTCCTTACATTATAACACCAAACATTTTCTGCAAAATATGTTTACAATAAGAACTACCTACGTATGTTTGAAACTAGAAAAGAATACAAGGAGGTATATTTTAAACAGTTGGTATTGATAGAGTAAATCATAATTTTATCATTGTTTTCACATACCTACAAATATGTAGTCACCTACATTACATATCTACGTTACACGAAGACTCCAACAAACAGGTTGTGTACCTGTAAGGAAGTAAAAGGAAATGCGAATTGGAACACTATGTAATATTATCAAAATACATAATGTACCTACAGTGTAACGTAACCTATTCTATCTATAACCTTTTAAAAGGGTGAGACGGGATTTCTTTTTATAATTCTTAAATACCTAGGTATGAGATGTCTATTCTTTAGCTGGAAGGATCTTTTGATTCCTTAGATGTATAGTGGATCTTGTAACAGCGTTAGTAAATTAGACGATGAAATCGCAAAAGAACCAGGGATATAGAATTGAAGTGTATTTGAAGTAGGTGATATTATTCATCGTCAATGAATAAACAATTCCACGTTCATAGCGTTAATCAATGGGTTGCATGCAGGCTAGAGTCGGAGTTGATGTCGAGCTCATTGATCGATCGACTCCACAGACACCACTACAGATGAGCCTTGTCCGGACAGAGAACCCACTAGCAAAGAAAACCGGATAGCGCACACTTGTGCGTCTGTCAGTGTGTGCGTTCGTGCGCAAAGGATTTCCTACCGCCCCGCGTCTGCGCCCGCGCCCCTGCCGCAAACCTGTTGCGCCGCTACCGGAGTTACGCCGCATAGTTACCAGACTTGATATGCCTGCTCCGCGCTCTGCGTCCGCCGTGTTCAACTCAGCGCCGCACGCACACCACCGCAGCGCGTTCGAACACTTAATTATCATGGCGCAGCAGTCGTGAAATTGCTGTGCATCTCGTCTGGTCTCATCGACATCTTTTATTAATCTGATATCTTCCATTACCGGTT
The DNA here is from genome assembly GCA_029255725.1 of Scrobipalpa atriplicella. Lineage (NCBI taxonomy): Eukaryota > Metazoa > Arthropoda > Insecta > Lepidoptera > Gelechiidae > Scrobipalpa > Scrobipalpa atriplicella. The sequence goes on from JARACY010002867.1 coordinate 36,509, forward strand.
GCAGTAAAGTAAAACATCTAACCCGTTCGATTTATAGCCCCTCTAGTTGCTGCAGCCGGATACATGACATCATTTGATGCTAATTCGCTCTGACACGGCGCTATCATTTAGAATTATAAATCTTCTAGAGAATCGGTCATTACGATTACCATTTTGTTTGGGTTCCTCCGTAGCTTCAGCGAATTAAATGAATGTCATTATTGTTCATAACAAGAAAATGCCATAAAATAAATTATGTGAACCCAAATAGTACATTAAAGTTATGAAGATTGGAATTTAGAGATCAAACCACCTTCATTAGACGAAGTGAGGAAAGCTATCCTGCGATTAGAAAATAATAAATCTCCGGACATAGACGAGATTCCAGGAGAGCTGTGGAAATATGGAGGTTGTGAAACATACTCCAAAATGTACCTATCAGTTGATTCTGAAGATCTGGGACACTGAACGAATCGCCCATCAATAGAACATCGGAATTATCATAAAAAGGTAAATAAGAAGAAACGTAGGTACAAACTACCGAGGAATAGCCTTGCTATTGCTACCCATTCTTTCCTACGCGTACTAAAACGACTGGAACCGTACTGAAGAAATCCTTGGAGATTACCAGTATAGTTTTCGACGCAACCGCAGCGCAGTACTTTAGACCAGCTTTTTCTGCTGAAACAGCAGATGGAAAAAAGATGGGAGTACGCACAGGGTATCCATTCGGTGTTTGTGGATTTCACGAAAGCCTGCGACAGCATAGATCGAGACACCATGTATAACATCCTTTGAGATTTCAAGATCCCTGACAAGCTTATCCAAATGGTCAAAGTGGCTACCAATGTAAGGAGAATGCGGATCCGAGTGGACAACGACCTTACCGAGGAATTTGACGTCGTAACTGGGCTAAAACAAGGTGATGCACTGTCACCTAAGTTGTTCAACATGGCCCTGGAGTATGTCATCAGAAAAGTTATGACAAACTCTAGTGGAATAGAGCTGATTGGGTAACATAAGGTGATAGAGTATGCTGATGACCTAGCACTGCTGGCACAAAATGAAGGGGCCAAGAAGATGGTGAGTGCTCTGGAGTGGGAAGAGGCTGGCATTGGTCTCAGGATCAGTAAGGAAAAAACTGAGTACCTCCACATGAAGCGAAAAATCTGGTGGTTGGGGACGCAGTATACAAAGGAGTCGATAGTTTTAAGTACCTGGGGTGCTCTGTTACAAATACAAATACGAGAGAGCTCGAAATTTATATCCATATCCAGAATGCTCTACGTTGTTCTGTGGCCCTAATAAGATGTTGGTATCCAAACTATTCGACAGAAAAACTAAGATAAGGATCTATAAGACAGTTATAAGAACATACTTTATGTACGGATGCGAGACTTGGATACTAATAATAACTCTTGAGCAGGAGAACAAGCTTCTTGTGGCAGAGCAGAATATCCTGAGAAAGATCCTGGGACCGGTTCGGAGGGCCGATGGAACGTGGCGAATCCGGAAAAATCAGGTATTTACTAACATCATGGGAAAGACGAAATCCGATAGACTCTGTTGGCTTGGCCACGTAACGAGAATGGAAGAGGATCGCGCAGCAAAAAGAGCGTATTTGGGGCAACCAGAGGGACGCAAACCCGTTGGGCGCCCTAGATACCGCTGGAGTGACGAGGTGCAGGAGAACCTGCAAGAGTTGGGGGAAGCCGACTGTCGCGAAACTGCTCTCGATAGGGATCCCAGGAAGCTCGTATAGTGTCGGAGGCCAAACTCCACTGCGGGTCGATGAGTCAGCGGAGTAGTAAAATAGTACATTACTTTGCT
>JARACY010002868.1:0-38297 GCA_029255725.1 Scrobipalpa atriplicella
CTCTGACAGCTGGGTTGGGCACTATTCTGAAATACAGGGTGTTTGGTGCATCGTTTGCCAAATTGAAAGGGACGATTAAAGGGGTCTTTCGCTACCTCTTCACGTCTTTTAAAAAATTTTAGGTCGAAAAAAAAAATTGCCTTGTCCATACAAAACTGAAAATCGCGGAAAGCAACTTTGTATGGAAAAGGCAATTTTTTTTTTCGTTCTAAAATTTTTTAAAAGACGTGAAGAGGTAGCAAAAGACCCCTTTAATCGTCCCTTTCAATTTGGCAAACGATGCACCAAACACCCTGTATATTCTCGACATATCTAAATCTATGAAGACGACTATGTATGAGAATATTCTATATTACCGGTTGCGGTGGTTGCTGCTCAGCAGGCTCGGCGGGTACAGGCGCTGGTACTGGCGGTGCTACTGCTACTGGCCGACACTCTTCAACAGGCGGTGCAGAATGTGAGGGATTGCGTCTCGGCGGTCGTCCCGCTCTGACGTATCGCGACTTCTCCCTCTGCTCAGCGCGCTGATGCCGCGCCCACACCGCCGCGTCGGAGACATCTTCCTCCTGAAATAAATTATAACAGATAAATTTTAAGAACTCGTTTAGACCTATCAGCTAGACTCGAAAAAGTGTGACAACACACACAACAAATGTGCCACAATTATGGATTTTTAAGTATTTTCATTTTATTTCGCGTTATTTATGTGGGATTTCATATCATATTGTGAAAGTTGAGCTAAATTCGCTACAGAAAAATGAGCAACGCTTTTTTTTAAATTTCTAATTTTAGTTCCATGGACACTCGCATCTACCTACAGTGGCCTACAGCGCCAAAATGACGACACTCAAATAGGCACAAAAATATTGTAGCCAGTCCAGTGTGTAAATAATAGAGGTCAGTGTCCCTGACCTAGTGTCTAGAGTCAAGAGGAAACACATTCCGAATAAACAAAAAAACTAAAAACAAATTGTTTCAAATGTGGACAGGCCGGACAAGAGCACCAAGTTGATCGGGATGAAATTTTGCAAGCTGGTTGTCGCTGGGGTTCTGGTTCGATATTTCTACTTTGTTTTCCGGTTGTTCTATTTTTCAAGATACCTATACAAAAAACTTCCATCTCTCATTTCACCATTCTGGGGATGGATTTATCAAAAACGCTGAAACACGTGTCCATCATTTTTAATCATTAGCATAAATACAAAATTGGAAAATCCTAACTATAAAAAAAATTGGACTCCCTAAAAAAATTTCATCCCTCTTATCATCCCCTCGGAGGGGTGCAATTTTAAAAAACGCCGATACACGTGTTACATTAAGACGTTACAAGTTATAAAACATATAAAAACCTACCTCGCTGTCTTCGGACATCCGGTTGGCTTTAGAGACGCCATTGTTCAACGGCACTGGAGGGAGGTCTAACACACGCCATCTGAAAACAAACAGGTTAATAGTTAGTTAAAGCTTTTATTTAAAAACTTTTTAATATGGTCAATGTTCATGGTAGTTACTTGTCACGCGTGCTCGATTTTTCAGGATACAAGAGCACCGCAAGTATCAGTTTTTGACCACGCTCTGCAATCAGCGAGATCCAGGCAGCGAGCTCATTATGTGACCAAGCACAAAGTAGCGGATGCTGTTTTATTCACGTTGTGAAATTGACATCTTTACAGCCCGGATGATGTAGTGGATAGGGCCGCGGCTATCTGTGCAGGAGGTCGTGGTTCGAATCCCACCACGTACCAATGTGTTTTTCGGTTTTCGAATTTCATATGCACGTTTATTCGGCGCTTTTACGGTGAAGGAAAACATCGTGACACACCTACACCTGCACACACCTACGAAGAAATTCAAAGGTTGTGTGTAACCTAATCTAGGATTGGGTCTGGTTTCCCTTCTGGGTTGGTTGCGGAGGTCAGATGGCAGTCGCTCTGTGTAAAAACCAGTACCCTCGTTCAATCCCCTAGATTAGGTAGCCGACCCCGAGAGATACGGGAAAAAGGGTAGGAAGATGATGACGTAAAATTGACCTCTTATGGTTTTATATTTATGAATGTATCTGTAGTTACTGACTTGGGTGTGAGTATCTCCTTGTATGTGAGTATCATGGGTCTTGTGTTAGCAGCAACAGACTGCGGGATGACGATGTTGTCGATGTCGTATGACTGCCGCCGCCGGGACTCCGTGCTGGGCCGCCCGGGGCCGCGTCTGAAAATTCACATAAAAATTATTAGTCACTTTTCGAACCAGCGTTTTCCCAGTTCGATAACATTTCCCGTGAGAAAAGATAAACTATTCACGAAATAGGCATGTTGACTGGGTGGCTAAAAAAAATCAAAACGTTTATACCTTAAAACTGATGGCTAAAATACTGTGGATCTCATTCATCATTTAAAAACAAACGCATATTTCGATTTAACAATCAAGTTAAAAATATTGAAGGTATTGATTTGAGTATAGTCAATATTTACAAGCCAGTGACGTCATAACCCAGTATTTAAATACAAAAAAATCGTTTTTGACATTTCATAAAAACTTGCTGATTTGAGTAGTAGTCAAATAGCGTATTATGAATGGTCAAAATTTAAAATTGCAATTATTGCAAAAATGTCAAAATTGCAACTAAACTTTATTTAGTTAATTATTTTTATCCATCATACCTCTCATGTGATGTTGAAGATTCGTCACGCTCCTCGCGCTCTCTTTCTCGTATTTTCCGAGATAGTGGAGGTCTGCCTCTTTTTGACCCTGAAATAGTCGAAACAAAACAATTAAATAATAACATTAGAAACAAAAATCAGTCTGTCAGTTTCAACGTGTTTCGAACTTTCGACTGATGAAATCGAATCTGGGATGTTGACTTCTTTCGTTTCTAATGTGTTTGTGCGTGCAATTGGACTCTACAGCCATAGAAAAAGTTGCGCCGCATCTCTTACCTCCGACGGCGCACAAACCTCTTCCCAATGAATTTGACGCTGCAACAATCATCTGATCAAGATGTCGTGGCCAATGATGTATGCGTGCGCGTGTGTGATTGTGTGTGTGTGTGTGTGTGTGTGTGTGTGTGTGTGTGTGTGTGTGTGTGCGTGTGTGTGTGTGTGTGTATTTGTGCGTGAGTGCGTGTATGCGTGTGTGTTTGTGTGTATGCGTGCGTCTGTGTGTGTGTGTGCGTGCGTGCGCGTGAATGTACATATATGTATGGTTGTCTTACGTGTGGGATGGTGCCTCCTCTTGGTGGCGGGGTGCGTGGCCGGGCTGTGTGCGGTGGTGGCGCTGTGTGCGGTGTGGGAGGGTGCGCGGGGCGCGGGGGCGTGGTGTGCGCCGCGCCACGCCTTCTGCCAGCGCGAGCGGAACCACGGCCGCGGGGCTAGTGCCGACATGTGCACTGTTGGGGATATATCTGGAATAAAAGTGTAATATGCTATAACGTTATGAAGACTGTATAATTTTATCGACGGTTAAAACTAAAACACGGCGATTTCAAGATGGCCGCCACACAAACGTTTTACTACATACATACCTTCTGTCCCGGAAAGCACGGCGTGGTAGCCGGGGTCTGAGCGGGCGCGACGGGAGGGCGGCGCGAGGGTGGAGGGGGGCGGCGCGGGGAGGGTGGGCTCCCCCCGCCCCGTGCACACGCTGCAGCTCTCCACGCCCGACTGGCAGCTGCATCTGTACAGGAAAATTATACACATAAGTAAAAACGAATTTGGTGGACGTCCAGGGGCCTACGCTTTCAATTTAAATTTTCGGAATGTATCACACTCGCTTCGCTCGCGTAACGTATTGATTCAGTTTTCGGTGTATCACACCCGCTTCGCTTGCGTAACGTATTTTATTGATTCAGTCTTCGGAATTTATCTCGCTCGCTTCGCTCGCGAAGCGTATTAGTTTTCGGAATGTGTCTCGCTCGTGAAGCGTATTAGTTTTCGTAATGTGTCGCGCTTGCTTCGCTCGCGTAACGTATTGATTCAATTTTCGGAATGGCGCACTCGCTTCGCTCGCGTAACGTATTGATTCAATTTTCGGAATGTGTCGCGCTCGCTTCGCTCGCGTAACGTATTAATTCGTTTTCGATGTGTCGCGCTCGCTTCGCTCGCGTAACATATTTTATTGCCTCAGTTTTCGAGATCTCGCTACGCCCGCGTAGGTGTTGATTCAGTTTTTGGAATGTATACTGATTCGACTTTCGTAAATTGTGGCGCTCACTACGCTCGCGTGTATCATTTGTTTCAATTTATTGATATGACGCGTGCTGTTTTCCAGTTAGATTTATGTATAATGTTCACAATCCCCTACCTGATATCGGATGGTTTGGCCGCCTTATTGGTGGCGATATGCAGGTTGTGCATCTGCAGCAGCTTCCTCTTCTTGAAGGTGTCTCGTCTGAGCGGGCGCACTCTGGCGCAGCTCTGCAGTTCAGGCTCGTCGTCAGCCTGCGAGGAACCTGGTAGCGATCCCTCGTAGCCGACTGGTTCGCCCTCGAACTCAACTTTGCCTTTGGCTTCGCGGACCTGTACATAGAATAGAGGATTGCCTATTGTGTAAAAGATTCTCAGTTATCAACTTTGGGTACGTCAAAGTACTACGCTACGCGAATACATAATCAAACATTCATAATACTAATTTATGCAAAATAAAAAAGAGAAATTTCACAAGAAATGCCAAACTTCTTTTATAAAACGCGAAGCCTGTTAAACTCGAACGTTGAATGAGACGTCTTTGTGGAATTTCATTTTTGGTTGGACTGTTTACACCAGTTTACACAATCAATCACTTAATGTCTAAAATCGAAAATCATGTTATCATGTGAAAAGGATACTGTTTTTTTGCTTTCAAAGGCAAGCTAAGCCGGGACCGACGGCCCGGGTTCAAAAGGGCAAGACAAGTAGTGAATATACTGTTTCTCCGCATTAAAACACTCTCATTTCATAGAACTTTCAAGGAATACGAAACATCTGCATATGAAAATGCAAGTCACTTTAAAAATCGATATTTTATCCTTATAACTACGTCAAGAGCTGACCTACAATCGACTAGCGACAAACTTAATAAATCAACCCTTTCGATCGACAAATAGGCCAATAGGAGCATTCGTATTGATTATGACGTTATAGGGCGCATTTGAAATGCAGTTGAAGTAGGAAAGGAAGTATTTCATATTAGAATACGTCATTTGGACTGGTGTGATGCAGGTCAGTTCAAGTACTATTTTATTATACTGTGGTACTGAGTCTTCTTCTGTCTGGCGTTTTCCCGGCCTGATGCTGGGGTCCGCTTTCCGGCTTTTTCTACTCCACTTAGCCCGGTCTTCGGCATCCGCTGAGGTCGCGTGAGGTCGTTCTCTTCCATGTCCGTTTTTACGACGTCTAGCCAGCGCTTCTTTAGTCTGCCGCGTGATCTAGGTACTGAGTATGTGGTAAAAATCAACTAAGGAATAAGTCCAGGTAGGGAATGTGTAACATCATTCACTCCAAGTGTAGTGAAGTGAATCACTAATTTTTAACAATTTATTTTACGGCTCTCTAATTTTTTTTTACAAAATTATTATAAAAGCAACTTACTTCAACAAGATACTTCAACTTTTACAAAGCTTATCTTTTATAATATCTAGAAAAAGTCGACATAAGTCGAACAAGGTCGCGCGTTGTTCATCCTTTTAGAAAGCTTTTGAATAGATCATCCTAAGAATCTGACACTTTATTTTTCTTTTTCTAAGCTGTTACTGCAAGTTTTTTCCTTGTTTTTAGAGCATTTTCAGTCGGCTACCTAATCTAGGGGATTGAACGAGGATACTGGTTGAACACAGAGCGACTGCCATATGACCTCCGCAACCCAGAAGGGAAACCAGACCCAATCCTAGATTAGGTTTTTGCCAGGTTAGTGGCCAACCCAGCTGTCAGAGTTTTCGAGCTGCCAATGCTGCCAATGCTGCTTAGCAATGGCCTCTCTCTACGATATTAACTGGGACCAACGGCTTAACGTGCCTTCCGAAGCACCGAAACGCTCGAGTTGTTAAACCACTACAGGTCACCCATCATGGTCTGGCCACGGCAACTAACCACTTGACATGCAGTTAACAAAATACAAGTCAGTTTATTAGGTACCTACCATGACTATACTTCTATGTACAGCTATATTTTAATTTTTCTTACTATAATCCCAAAACTTCTATCACAGCTTATACTCCATACGTCATTAGATTATCATAAAGTAACGCGTATCGCAGACTTTTCTCGTCTCGCCGATTATTCATACTATGACCGGCCTTGAAACGCGCGCCCTACCGACTACCAACCATATGCGTAATATGACGATAGACGACAAGTCATGACCTGTTTGTAGTTATGTGTATCTTTCACTGTATGGAATTTGAGGTATAAACAATTTAGTCTAATTTATGGTAAACAATACAGACAGAAAAATATGGTGTTTAAATTGACCTAGTTTTTGAAGTACGATATGTGGAGAAATACAACAATACTACGGGGTATAAGGGACTGCTTGCCGTAGACTGGTAGGGGCTGCTCAGTCATCGAAACTAAACCACTTTTACAGAGTTTTTTTTTTAGGAAATAAAAAAAAAATATTGGCTTACCCATAAAAAATGTCAAATCAAGGTGATAATTTTGTATGAGAAAGTAATTTATTTTTCATTTCCTGAAAAAAAATCCTGGCGAAAGTTGTTCAGTTTCGTTAATTGAGCAACCCCTGTCAGTTTGCGGGAAGCTGCATTGCGGGTAGTTTGGCGCGCGAAACTATTCAAACAAAACTCATTCAGAGAGGTCGTTAAAAAATTACCAAAAACACATGAATACCGCAAACTACTGGGAAGGACAACTAGTAACAAATTATAAGGACTAAAATGTATAGAGAATCTATCAAGGGTAGTCGTAAGCTGGGTGTCCACTTCTAAACCTACCACGAAAAGTAAGGGCCATTTACTAGGCGTCTTACGCTCTGCCTACCCCAAAAGACAAACACGTAATTTGACAACGCACGCACTGAGTCTCGGAGGCGTGGCGCGCTTTCAGGCAATTCAGGGTTTGATTGGCAATGAAATAAGGGCGAGAACACATACCTGCTGATAGAGATCAGTATGCTGGCGTATCTTGTACTCCAGCTCTTGTATTTGAGCTTGTAACCAACTCCAACGTGATGCGACGCCGGCGCGCGCCCGTTGCCACGTCCACAGAGCACGCTTTTCACTGAAACAAAAGTATTATTAGTTATCATATCAATTTCAGTTACCATCTATAGGCAACATTTTACACGCAGAAAAAAAAAACATATGAAAACCTATTTAACCCCAACCAGAACCTATGAAAAGTAAGTAATACTGATAAGAAAACCAACAATGGATAACTGGATACAGGCCACTAACAGTTGTCTCAACTGCCTGCCTGCTAACTGCTAATAAATAATAATAATATTTTATTAAAGTGGGAATGAGATATTTTGATGTGGTAAACAGGCAAACTTATGTAGTTTTCAAATGGACTAAGAATTTTAGAAATCAGTTCAGCAGTTTTTGAGTCCTTCAGTAACAAATATTGTGTAGGTAAATAGATAAGCTACATTTAAGTTTTTCATACAAATAGGGCCTTGATAGGGTGCAATGCGACATTGGTGGTTACATTATAAACATTATTTAAGTAAGTTATTGATCTTGACCAGTATTCTGCTCTGCTATTGAATCATTTCTCATGACCAATCATTGAAGTTCAATGATTGAACACTCAGTTCTTTTAAGAAGTAAGTCAAATTAATACTGATTGAATATTGCAAATACAATTTTCTAATCAATACAGCTTATTGAACTTATAGGGTTGTGTTAGGATTCTGATATAAAGCTTTTAGATAAATTGAGAATTTTGTGAGTGAAAACATTCCTATAAATAAAGAATAAACATTAACTAACATTATCCTATGCATTTCCCACGAGGGAAAAATAAAATATAAGGGGTGTTAAAATGTAATTTGTATAAACATACATACATAAATCACGCCAAAGTGGCCGTTTTTCGCAAATTTTCTTTCTGTTACTACCAGGAACTATGAATTGAAACTTTATTATGTTCTAAATTATCTTCTATGCTTATATTTCAATCTGGTTTACCGGATTTTCGATTAATTGCTTTTTCAGTGAGCAATGATTTTTTGACTGATGAGGGGCGCCACCTGGCTCAGGGTAGCCCCTTAATCAGTATTTAAAATACTAACTTCACTAATACACTATAATAGTGTTATGCAAGACTATTAGGGATGATGCAATTCACTTTCGAAATGTTTTAAATCCTACTTTGTTAAACGATAATTGTATAACAAAAGTAGGAATAAAAAAAAAACAAAAGTGAATTTGTACCTACAATAATTTTAAATGATTTAATTGAAAATGTACAAAAATTGTATGACAAAAGTAGGATTAAAACTATTTCAAAAGTTAATTTCATCATCCCTAATAGTCTCACATAACAAGTAGGGTTCTAGGAAATATGATGCAACACTGTGTAATCTCTAAGATCAAAATAAACCCTGCCTCCTGTCCTGATCAATACCTACCTACAGCTATCTCCTTCTAATGCTCTTCCTCAATCATTTCAGATAAGAATGTTTATTTATGATTCTTATAAACCATGATTCATAGTTTCTACCACTCACTCAAAATTCAGCTGTTTACACTGGCCTATGAATGGGGGTCAATGAACCCACTGATAAAAATTTAACACGTTGCTGCTAGTGAAGGTTTCCTAATCATTATATCAGTGTGATACAGTTAGTTTGAGCATTTTTAGGATTACAATTTAACTGGCCCACATCGTATATGGTTTATGTACTTAACCTAAAGTTATAAATATGAATGTGCCCTCCTGACATTATGAATGCGAAAATTTATATGTTTGTTACTCAATTACACTTCAACCACTGGATGGATTATAATAAAACTTAGCAAACATAAAGGTTAGGTGCTGGAATAGGACATAGGCTACTTTCATCATAAGAAAACTTAATTGCGGGTGGACAGCTAGTAGAAAATATAGCTTGGAAATGTAATAATTGTGAAATTGGATAAATAAGTTAGAAATTAGAGGTGTTGACTTACATGGGCATGTGTTGTTGGTGTGGATTGTTGTAAGTGACAGCCTCATCATTGCTCTCAGCTCCTGAGGACGAGGCAGTGGCATCAGAGTCCAGCTCATGCTTCACCACAGACAGATGTGACCGAAGTGCCCCTGCCGTATCCTGCAGGCCAGTTAATGTGCCAGAAGAGATCCCCAGAGATGCAGACCGTGAAGCATCCCCTTTAGATGTACCCGCATGATAGTACTTTGGCCCGACAACCGTACGGGCAGCTGCACTCGCTTGTAAAGCTGATGTTGTTTCTATTCTTTTTAGCAATGCTTTCAAACCCATTGGTCTACCTCCACCATCTTTCCTGGCACCACGAGTACATTTGTCAAATGTCTGAGCAGCCTCTTCTGATATTCTTTTGCCAATAGTTCTGGCTTGCAGTATCCTCAAACGCCTTTGTAGAAAAGCACATCGTCTCTCAAGCCGGGACTGAAGCAGTCTTATTTTGTCCTCTGCTGCGTCACCCTCTGAATCAACAGGTTCAGTCAAATCAAAGCCAGATAGAGGGAAAATACCATCAGGATCACCTGTTGACAATGCGTCACCCCCACTCTCTAAGGTTTTGATAGCCTGTAGCAGATCTGGAGCTAGATCACTATTCCCAAGATCATTTAGAATTTGCTCCATTTCTTGGGAGTCTTTGGCAAGGCTGGGCTGTGTTTGGAGCCCCATGTCGTCCTCCTCCATGGATGTGGAGAGGTTATCGACGGACGCGAGCGCCCGTCTGCGGTGGGACAGCTGTTTGTCGGGATCGAGCGCCGCGTCTTGATTGCAGGGCTCTCGGGGCGGCAGCGAGAGGGCCGGGGCCATGTCACGCGCCTCGCCCGCCTCGGACGCCGGCGCCCGACGCGTCAGGGCGGGCTCCCGACCATCCCAACCCTTATATAACACTCCCACGGCACTGAACGTTCACAAGTCACTGACACAACACTGCACTGCACTAAATCACTGTTTGGCGCGATCATTCTCTGTGGAATCAATCGCCCGCCGGTTCCATGGCGCTCCAATACGCCAAAAACGAGGGCAGCTCCGCGCGCTTCTGAAAAACACAACGTTTACGACGGATTACGAGCCGGTCTTTGTGTCTTTGAACAGCACATTCTCATCGTCCATTCATGGCAAAGTTTATACACACAAAATTTATCACACAGAGCCATATAAATTCGAAATTTGACCCACGTGATAACGAAAATTGTACGCTAGTTGCTGCAGTTGATTGTTTCTGTATGATATGAAACAGGAAATGATACACTTCACAAATACTCCATAGGGACGCGAGCACCGCAATGTATTATTTTATTTCCGTGGCGTAAATGTTTGAATATATGCGGAGAACCGGGATAATGACATTGTACAATTTTTGTAGAAATAATGGCGGAACCAGGCCAAAAAACACTATTCAACTCTTATTCAATGACGAAACGAACCGCACGCCACAACTCGCGTCGAACGAACGACTTGAGCGTGGAAAAGAGATGGCTAGAACGTCCTTGAAAATAGTACTTGCGCGGTAAAGTCAAATCAGTCTCAATAATATCAAAATGTTATAAAATTTGAAATTAAATATATTATAAATCGTATTTATATTAAAGAATCATATTTAATAAATTGTGGTGAAATCTACATTCAAATCAAAAACACAAAACATTATAAGTAGCAAAACGAGACTTCAAACTTTACCGCCGTGGTTTTCTTCGACCACGCATCTTTGTATTGAAATTATGACGAAATACGCGAATTCAGTTTTACCAAATAATTTTCTCAGCAGAAAACATTTCGTTAAATGAGTAAACTAATTTTGAAATATATATTTTATACAAAATATTCATGCACCATCATGTTGAAATAATAAGTAATGAAAAGTTGTTGTGAATATCCGGTGCATTTATGAAGACTTGTGCATTATGCAGTTAATTTTTGATCATTCGCCAAGCATAGTTTCTTATTGTTAAAAATAATTTTCACTGCGCAAACATTACAGAAATAACTATGTAATTCCATTCCATTTTAACGTTATTATTTTATAAATACTTGTCTTTCCAATCTTTTCACTACTCAAGTGCCCAGAGGTGCCCACTTGCTCAGCTATCTTCACAAACTCCCTACATAATTTCAAACGCTACGTTTCGTTTCACGCTATAATAAAAATAAAACAAAATGATTACAAAATATGTATTTCAGAAATTAAATATTTAGTTTTTTTTTAAAACAGCTACTGTAAGAATCTACATTTAATCTTTACTATTAATAAATATTGATAAGTAATTTTTATTGTCACAATTTTTTTTTTTGCAGCTAGGCACTACAAGTTTAGTTTTTTATCAGGGACTCAATATTTATGCTTAATTTCAGAATTCAATCAATATTCATCCCAGCCAGGCCCATTTAAATATTAAGCTCATTCCACATATCTAATTTAGTATAGTTAAACAATATGAAAAGTTTGGAAAGGCATGTAAACATTACCTCGATCCACAATATTATGTCCCGGAGACATGACTAAAAGTATTTCTTATGTATGATTAAATCTCTGCTTTAAAAAATAATGATTGGGTTGAAAGGTACCTCATTGGTAAGGAAGTTAATTCAAGCACCTATTTTCTCTGTTTCATATTTGTAAACAAACAAGAAATTGATCCTACTATCGCACCAAGTGGCACCGTCACCACAGTAAAAAATAAAATACCTAAAAATAGAAACCATTACCCTATAAACTCTATTCTTATTACTTTTATAAAAGTTAAATTGAATTGTAAAATCCATGGATAAATATGATTTATAAAGTAGTAAGTAATATTATATACATAACGTTAATAAGAGTGGTTACCGGTAACTTTATGTTTATAAATGTTCAGATTGTGTGTTCTAATAAATTGAATTAAATACTTAATTAACAGTTGAAAAACAAAAACTAAAATGTTATTTAACTTACCTCCAAAGGTGGTCATGTTTATAGTGAGAAGGAGTCTTGATGTACTCTCTTGCAAATCCATAACTTCAATTTTCATTGGGAATCCTAAAATTGAGAAAATTATACTTTAAATAAGTACCTTTATGTAATTTAGCATTTAGGTACTTGGTTTATTTATTTCAGAAATTATTTCTTCATTACACCCACCTATCAAAATGACAGTTGACAAGAAGTTACAAAAATAATGTCAGTAGGAATAGGTATGTCAGAAAGTAGACTAAACCAAGACAAAACCAATACCTATATTGAGACAAACTCCCAATTTATTTTAGCAAAATTAACCCATTTAATATACCTAATATTAGCTTTGATTTGAATTAATTATTGATAGAAATGCCTAAGATCAATATCTTATTGTAGAACCCAAACCCAATATGATGAAAATTATCATAAAATTACAAATAATTAATTATGAATAAAATCCCAACAGGGTGGGATCAATTAAAATAAAAAACATTACCTACTTATAAATAAAAATATTTTATAGTAGGTATCTGAATGATATCTTAAAAAAATATAATAATTAGGTATTCAAAGATTTGATGGGATACAGTTGGTACTGGTACCTTCTACTAGTACCACAAAATCATTTTGTAAATGTAATAAGTAGTAGACAGATGAATGAATATTAAGTAATAAATACAATGTACCTATATAATGTTGGAATTGAAGAGGCACCACAAGAAGTAAAAGAGTGTTGGAAAATGCCAAATTGTGCATGATTTTTTATAATTAATTCTTGTTTTTTTTTTTCAATATTTATTACAAAATATACCTACTTATACCTATAGCTATAGGTACCAACTAAATACGTACATAACTGTTGATTAATTTCCAGTTTGGTGTAAAATGTTGAACAAGATTTTCTTGTAAAATAAATGCCCAAGACAAATACTTACCTACTTATAACTAGTTGTAAACTTCCACTTCTGCTTCCACTGAAGATTTTTGGTACCTATTTAGAGTAGATTTGTATCCAGAAGAGAAATATCATAAAATAAATTATGAAAATAAATTATTTACATAAATATATGATTTTACACCTTACCTTGGTTCTACGGTGATGAATACGAAGAGGAGAGACGAAGAGGGTTGGAAAAATAATAGATGTGGCTTTGAGGAGCGTTGTTCATACAAAGTTTTGTAGACCAATTTTTTTATAGCTCAGTGTTAATAAGGTCTTTAAAAAACATTTACGAATTCAGGATAATATGTTGTAGAGTTACTTACCAGATACTTTTGCGTTTATTTGTACAAAAATGTTTTTTTCTTTGATATTTTGAAAATCTGTCGCTGCATCGCCAAGGAAAGCAAAGTGGAAAGGGACGTTCAAAAACTAGGTCAATGAATCGTAACCAACACAAGGTTATCAAAACCTTTTAATTTTTTTTCGTAATGTATTATATTGATTGGTCAATTGAATAATCAACAAAATGAGTTATTTATTAAAATAATTAATTATTGGATTATACTTTGGGAAATCTACCTAAAACAAAGAAAATATAATTAAAACCTGTTTGAAACTTTGATTGAACTTTATATTCTAAACGCATCTGTCACACAGCGCGCGGTGGTTATTCGTTTGTAAACTGTAATTTTATTAATTTCTGTGAATATAGTGTGCAGATCAGTATGAATTTCGATCGGAGCAGTCAGTTTCATTCAACACAACATACCCCATCTCGTAATAAGCGGACGAGGCAGTTATTACATAGAGAGGACACGCTTAATCTCTCGCCGATCCTCAACGAAACTTCTATTTTCAAAACCCTCAACGATACGAGTTTGCGGCAAGTTCTCGACGAGTCTTCAATTGTAGTGGCTTCAGGCAACGCTGGTGATGGCCTGAATGAAGCATTCTTCGAGATAATTCAGACGAGCCGAGCTAGCGACGTCCTTGATACTTTAGCGAGGTTATCTCAAGTTTGCTGCGACTCTCTCGAGCTAGTGGAGCCTTGGAACAGGTATAATGTCCATAATTATTGGCTGGCAGAAGAAGCAAACACATGGAAATTGCTGCACGCTCTATATGCTGACTCTATTACAGAACATCCTGAGTCATTAGATGCTCTTTTGAGTGGTACTGTTCTTTCCCAAGAAAAGCTAGTCAGCGCTTTATTCCAAAGCGACTCTGAGTTGAGGCTACTACAACTCTTAGTTGACTGGCTTGAAGCAACCGCAGCATATCAAAATGAAGCTACACAAACATCAGCACCTGTTATTGGAAATAATATCCACTGGGGTAATACCCTCCACCAGTTACTTATAGGCACTAGCCTGTTCAATAAAGATAAAAGCAAATCTATGATTACTTGCATGGATCCAGATGCTCCGAGACGTCAGAAGAAAACTATACATTCAGATGACCAGAAAGATGATAATGATTTGTGTAAAAAGATATTTACAGAGGTGCGATGTGGCAAGTTTAACGAAGCAATATCAATTTGTATCAACGCAGGACAAGCTTGGAGAGCTGGAGTACTTCAGGGCTGGAGACTGCTCCATTACCTGCCCAGAGAAGATCCAAACACTCCTTTGGAAATATCAGGAAACCCATCAAGAGATCTATGGAAGTGGTGTGCTCTAAGCATCGCCAACAACATTACAGAGAACATTTATTACAGAGCAACAGTCGGAATCCTGTGTGGTCACCTTCAGAGCACTCTACCAGCTTGTCAAGGAAATTGGGAAGATCTGCTCTGGGCAAATTTGAGAACCCAGATTGAAGCTAGAGTGGACAGATTTCTACATGAACATCATGCTACTGTTGATGCCAACACTACAACTCCAGAAATATTAGAACTGGTGCAGTCTGAACTCAAAGTTGATGAATTGTCTTTGCAACAAATATTCAGTGCAGTGAAAGCCTTGATGGATGGAAAGAGGGAATCAGATTACCAAACATGTCAACGTCACCTCATGTTAGGTCAGATTAGGGCAATCATGCAAGATTCCTTGCAATGGCTTGAAGAAAGTGAGGAGAGATTTATGAGATTCTTAGCTCATTTGATTTTGATACTCAGACAAATGGGTAAGGATCCTCAACATGATGTTGGAGACAAAGTTTTGGAAAAGTATGTTGCACAACTCATTGAAAAACTGACTGATGGCTCAATTGAATGTCCAGAATTAATTGCATACTACACTTCAACAGTTCCAGTGGCTAGCCAGATTGTGCTGTATGCAGAATTGATGGATAGAGTCCACAAAAGTGATTACAGAGAGGGAGTTGTTAAAGCTGGAATGAATGCAGGCGTTGATGTGGCTGCTTCAGCCAGGGTTGCTATAAAGAAAGCTATTACTGATATTCAAACAGGCTATGGAAATATTGACCTGACTTTCACACAAACCACTGCAGTTGAGAAAGACAAAACTTTGATAAACAAAGTCATTCAATCTTTAGAGTGGCTGTCATTGGTTCCTGATCAACTTGAAGAAGCCCTGTGGCTGAGTAATTCCATGATTCGTACATTCATCTTCATTGGAACAACAGATGCTGCACTCTCTTGCGCCGTCAGTGTGAACAGAATGTTCCCAGACTTCATAAACAAAGTACCCACCAACTCCTCAGAACTGAGAGAACACTTATGTCTGAAGGCATATTTGGAAGCCTTAGAAGGGTTTGCAACTTGGTACAGACATTACATAAGTGGTCAGCCAAAGGATGTGGAGCCCTTGCCACCAGATGCAACGTTTTCTGACAAAGTCCACCATGAACAGAGATGTGCCCAGGTTGAGCAGCAGAAGGCGCGCTGGAAGAATGCTGTGTTACACCAGTCCCGCCATACAAAGAATCTACTTTACAATGTCCTCTTATTCCCTGGTGGATGGCTCCAGGACGAAAACGATAGTACTTCATCTGCAAATTTCACTGAAGAAGAAAAACAAGACAGGTCAAGGCAGTTGGAGACATTGAGGCGTCTTTGCATCCCTGAAGTTGTGACTCTCATCTTGAAGATATTGCAAAGCAATGATGATGTTGATAATCACAAAGAAGCTGTGAAACTGAGCAATTTGATTGCTGCAGAGAATAGATGCCTTTACAAAGTATTCACGAAGAGCAAACTTTCAGAAGTTCTTGACAGGATCAAGGAGTCTTCTTTGTTGTTGCTAGAAAAGGGAAAAGATATGTTTGGTTATGAAATAAGTGATTGATTGTGTTGCATTTATGCTTTTTAATAAATATTTGTATTAACAATGCATTTTAGTTTAAAAATAAACAACAGTAGCTCTTTGAGGTGTGATCAATGTACAAAAATAACATGTTCTCTTCACTAATATGTCATGGTTCCTATGGCACTGCAACTGGGTTGAGATTGATCAGGTCATTGCTGCATTCAGCGAGCTCTGTGATGGAGACCCTGCCCCTCTGCTTTATGAACTTGGCAACTGACTCCAGTTCCCCCTGTGAAATGTAGATGAACTTCCCTCTGTCGTCTATGACTCCTGTTAGTTCACCAGTAGTTTGAAGGTCTTGTATCCTGTCGATAGCCGCCTGGGTTTTTAACTTGAAATGTGCTGCTAAGTCTTCTAGCAACACAACTTTTTGTGCCTGAAAAAAATTAAATATTCATAAGCAATATTGTAGGAAAAAATTACTGTACTGTAGACGACTCACGTCAACCATAATCACGACGCGCAGTAGTTTTTGACAATCTAGCGGCCAACAAAACTATGAACGTGCATCGCGCGTGAACTATCGCTGGATATAGGGTTTTGAACTTTGCAGCGTGACTTATGTTTGAAGAAATGAACAAACTAATCTTATTCATACCTTGATGTACTCAATGAAGTCGCGCAAAAGGCTCTCGGCGTCCTGAGTCTCGCCCTCTTCGAAGCCTTCGGCTTCGACAGAAAAGGCTGCTTTTAGAGCTTCGTACTCCTCCTGCTCCTTTCGCTTTCTTTCCTCTTCTGCCTTGCGTTCTGCCTCTTCGCGGTGACGCTCTTCTTCCTAGCAACAGTAAAGAGGAGTTAGCAAGCATTATGAAAAATAGCATATAAAGAAATTATGATGAGCAAGGTGTTTTTAATCATTCTCTTTTAAAACTTAATTCATTTAAAAGATTCTATGAGCCTCAATGCCACAAAGCTTAGAAATTGGCTCTAACTGCAATACCTACATGGTCATCATATTTTTAATGAAAACTATCTTTTGGAAACTCAACTGGAAAACAGATATGAAAGAAAAATAAGGAAAGAAACAAAAAATATAGGCAGTAGAAAATGATATTAAATGAATATTTTTGGAATATCTTACCTCCTGCTTTTCTTCAATTTTCTTTCTTTCTTCTTCCCTTTCCTCTTCCTTCTTCTTTCTCATTTCACGCATTTGTTCTTCTGCCTCTCGATGTTTCTTCTTTTCCATCTTTGCTTCTAACTTGGCTCTTTTCTGTAACAGTAAAGTTTGTGATATTTTTAGCCTCTGGAGCAGACTGAAAGATTTTATAATATAAAGGCACAAGATGTAGCTAATTTACACAGGAAATTCAATCTTAAATTAAACTTTTTACATATTAAAAGACTATCAAAAAGATTTTTGTTAGGATTCATGTGCCAAGTTCCTTTTGAATATTTCCCATTATTATAATTGGGTGTAGTGTAAGGGACAGCTTGCCACAAACTAATATCCTTTATTGTATAAACTGAAAATTAAGAATTACTAAATTGGTTATTATAAATGTTTATAAATTACTGCAGTTAAAGTTTGGATTATTTATTATCTTTTACCTTTGCCCCCATTTTATCATCAAATTCCACCTTCTCGCGGGCATCAGGAGGACTTTCCTCATCAGGCTCCTCTGCCGCATCTGGCTCTTCCTCCAAGAGTGCTGCTTGGTGTCTGGCAGCTATAGAAAAGTTTCAAAATCAATCTTAGAGAACTTAACAAAACAAATAGTAGCCTATTATACCAGGGATATTGTAATTTGGGTTTACACTTTATAAACTTCTGTTCCAAGGCATATAGGTGATCACTTTGAACAGATCAGGCAATTTGTATGCGACATTCTTCTTCTTCTTTGTCGTTTCCTCATGTCTGAGGGTCGTGACCACCAAAACCGCGTTGCGGGTCAGGGCTCTCCAGGCACATCTGTTCTGGGACTGGTGGATTGCCCCCTGGGTGTTGCACTTCTGGGTGAAAGCTGTTCAGTTTCATTGACTGAGCAATCAGTTTGCGGTATGCTGTCCCTTATTCCCGTCATACAATTTTGGTGGAAAGGAAGCACTACTACTGGGCCAACTAATATGGTAATCGTAGTGCTGTAACTTGGAGTTTGGTGGAATTTTTTATTTAAACATCATTCTTACCATTGGCTCTCATACGAGCCCTCTGGTTCCGTACGGCCTGAACCCTGCCTGGGCCTCCATCTCGCTGCTCGACGGCGCGGGGCTTCGCTCCAGCTGGAAAATAATATTATAGAAATGTACCTATAGACAAACAATATTATTGAAATAGGTTATGTGAAAGGCATCGCAATATTTTGTCGCTAAAACGTTTGATACAGTATTTACTTACTTGGTTTGACTTGTCTAGTCACTCGGAGGAATGCTATCGATAAAAGTATGATGACTATAGCGCTTATAACAGCTGCAATAATAAAAGGATCCATGGTTTCTTACGTATTGAATTTTCCTATTACAACCTTGAATGAAAGACTTGTTTTCGATGAAATAATAAAGATCGATTGCCTCTTCAACTTATAAAAGTATTTCACATCATCTTTTCCGTATCAAATAAGATTTTTCAATCGTTTTCAATTCACGATTTCGCACAATCTAACGCAATGAAAATAGTGTTCATGGAGTTTCTTGCGCGATTTTCTTTCTTCTATCTTTGTTCCTCGTTCCTCGTAGTAGGTATGGCTATCCTTTTCACAAGCAAGAAGAATCTACTGGAACCCAAGAAAACAGATTAAAAAATCTGAAACGTCATCATGACACGTCGCGTCGCTCCGATACACGCAAAAACCAATAAAACACACCTTTATAGCAATCAACAATCTAATAGAGAGAGCCAGCAGTATCAAATTTTAGATAGCACTGTCTCTCTTTATATCATCAATATTAGCTGTTTCCGTAGTCGTAAAAACATAAGTTTGAGGGGTGAGGTGACGTGTGATATGTCATTTCGTGAGTTATCGGCGATTTTCTTTTAGCGAAAACATGGAATTATTAAAGTTTTCATCCATCCTAGGCCTTTTCTTACTTCTAAACGTAACTTCTGCTTTATACTTCCACATAGCAGAGGGTGAGAGGAAATGTTTTATAGAGGAGATACCGGATGACACTACCGTGATCGGTAATATATTTTTCTATTTTTCCTTGCTACTCCACCTGAAATTTCAATTACAGAGTCTATAAAACCGTCCTCTTTCTGACTTTTTACAGTAAACTATAAGGTGGAGCTATATGACCCCCGTTCGGGCGGTTTCATGCCATCATCCCCTGGTATTGGGATGCACGTTGAAGTCCGTGACCCCAACGACCACATCGTGCTGTCCAGGGTGTACTCCTCCGAGGGCATGATCTCCTTCACCTCCACGACACCAGGAGAGCATGTCATCTGCATGTATTCCAACAGCACCTCATGGTTCAGTGGATCACAGTTAAGAGTGAGTTCAAACATCTGTGTCAATAACATGAATGGACAAATTTCATACATGTGTTCGAGTAGAATTAGTACTGCTGCAATTACTATTGTTGATTTATGGTCAGCTACCACTACCAGGTTTATAAATTGCTTTTGGGTTACTTCTTCTTGTTGTCTGGGTTTTTTGAGTTATTCTTATAAGGTGAAAACACTGGTAACACTTTTTCAATTACATATTTTCTTTGTGTCAGGTTCACTTAGACATCCAAGTAGGAGAACATGCAGTAGACTACGCCAATGTGGCTCAAAAAGACAAGCTGACGGAGCTGCAGTTGAGGATCAGACAGCTTTTGGACCAGGTCCATCAGATCACCAAGGAACAGAGTTATCAGAGGGTACAGTTTCCTCCATAAAGATCGAAAGCAAAATAAACTATACTAAAGATATTAATTAATTAATTAATATATTTAAATTGTCCATGAAATTGATATTTGATAGATATTTATTGATAGTTATTTATTAATTGTCCATGAAATTGTTGTAAAGTTTACATTACTTCTGTATCATAGATAAGATTCTGTTTAAACATATCGAGTCATAAAAGGCAGAACATCATAAGCACCAAAAATCTTCCAAGCACTTACAATGTTCTTCTTTGGAAGATTTTTGGTCCTTGATTACAATGTTCTATCTTTTATGGCTTAATATTTGTGTAGTTCTGTTTGGTATTATAAAGCTCTATAAAGAGCATATAACTCAATATTCACTTCTTATATTTTATTTTTTCATCAGCACCGTGAAGAACGCTTCAGACAAACTTCGGAAAGCACCAACCAAAGGGTTCTGTGGTGGAGTTTACTGCAAACTGGAGTCCTAGTCGGCATCGGCTACTGGCAGATGAGGCATCTCAAGAGTTTCTTCGAAGCCAAGAAATTAGTCTAAATAATTTATTCTTTAATTTTAATGTATTAAAAATAAAGTTGTGTTTATTCATTTATTTGTGAATGTAGTATTCAATTTCTGTTGAAAGCTTTTTTGTTCCTGACACCTTTTGTAAATGATCTGTATTTTTCCATTAAAGATACAATTAATGTGTAAAATAACAGTTTTATTTTTTAAATATCAAAATGCATAATCAAATACAAAAGACAAATTGATTTTATTAGTTAACAAAGAGAAAAAAAAAATTATTTATTTATTATTGGAATGTTCACATTTCAATAAATTATCATCATTCATTTGCCCTTAAATAAGAGTGAAAATTATAATATTCTTGATCTATATTTAGTTCTAATGTTACCACATTCAGACTACATAAACTTCTCGATCCAACAACAATAAATGTTTACATACATATCAACACAATCCATGGAAGATCATTTTGCAGCATTTTTACTTTAGACGCTAGCTAAACCACTTTTAGTTTCAGCCTCGGGCTATATACTGTCAATACTTTAATTACTTATATAAGACGGTATAAAATATATTTTGATAAATGCTAATCAACATGTTTTTTAACTGTAAAAATATCATCTAAATACTTTACAAATAATGTAGCATTTGGCTTAGGAAAAGGCACTAATAAACTGAAATCCACTTCATTTAAAGTATTTTCTATCGTATCACAAGTGCAGTAGTATAAATGTCCGTCTACTTGTAGCTGCTCAGCTAGTTCTAACTGATGGTTGTCCATAAGATCTTCATTTACAACCACAAGGAGTGGTTTCCCAGCCTCAAGTATTTCAAGGCAACTTCCAGCTCCGGCGTGGCTTATTACTAAGTTGGCACTTCGAATATCATCTTGTATCGAGTCTTTGAATCTGTAAGCATGTATTTTAACACCTTCTTTCTCATTTTCGCCGGGTTCAAACTCACTGTTGCCGATCTGAAACACCACTTCTTTACAACCTATTATCTTCAGAGCTTTAAGTACTGGGGCGGTCATAATAGTATCACAGAGAAGGTCGAAACGTGTTGTTCCCACTGTTATAAAAATTTTCTTATATTCTTGAGGCATTTTTATAATAAATACGTTTTTGTGAAAATGCAAAACTTCGATGAAACTTGACAGTGTTGACAGACGTTGTTGTTGTTGTTTTTAAATTCATCCTTAAGGGATAGGCAACGGTACTAAGCCATACAGCCTAATCTTTTATTTTCTCATTCTGAGATGATTTTATTTAATAAGGCATTAAGCCAAGTCTGTAATCTTTTCTTTAAGTATAAGGCATTTAGCCAAGTCTTCTATAGTTTCTTTTCATAAGGCATTTAGCCAAGTCTTAAAATATTTTATTTCAAGTTTTCTTTTTCCACTTGACAGACGTGTTTGACATTTGTGGTGGTAACCTTTCGTTTCATGAAATAAAATGTCATTATCCAACAGCATTACTGCTGTATTTGAAACTAATGAAACGAATAGGCATTATCTGGAGGGGTTGCGGCGGTATTTTCAAATGTGTGACGAGCACGTCGCGATGATGGCGAACGATCTACCAACTTTTCTAGGGCTTTAATTTTATCGTAGTTTATAAATATAACTGATCGTTCTTTTCTTACTGTTAAATAATAAAGAAAGAGCTGAGGGTTACTTTATTGTCAAAAAAGTGAAAAAACTTGTAGGTACGTTTTTGGGAGTTGTACGATGTCTTTTATTTCTTTATTACCATACAGGCAAACAAAAAGGGGTAAAACTGAAACAAAGCACCCATATTTTTGCGTCTAGAATTAAAAACCATTTGACCCGATTTCTGTACCAATTACCCAACTAACGTTAACTTTCCTTGGCATTTTCAGTCGGTTAAGCTCCGTCCTTGTGCTAATTCACTAACTGACTTACATGCAGAGATACCAATGTGTTTAATATTAATGAGATAACCCATTTATTAGAATTGACTTCTCTTAGTAGGTTAGGTGATTCATAGGTACTGTGGCGCTATTCTTTGTAAAATAAATCTTAACAATGGTGTTCACTCTACCTTCACAGCGAATGAACTCTGCAAAAAACTTTCCTGCTAACCATTTTAGAGTTCCTGGCTACAAATTCTTTATGTCCCGTAACCGTCTTCCGTTACCCGTCTAACTGAATACCTCTTACAAGAGACTGAAATCTGCTTTCCCACATGCTTCTCGCCTTGAATCTCAATGCACTACGACTACGACAACGGAAGTAATAAAAACAATCAGTTTTCAAGCTGGTAAGTAACATAACATAGGTACCTACTTTCTACTGGGTAACCATCACCAACCTTAAGGGCTCTACATTTAGGTTACCCGCCTACTTAGGTAGGTAGTACTTATAACTTACCAAGTCTGACTGAGCCATGGGCCCTCGATCCGAAGGTCCTCGGTTCGATTGCCAGGGGGGGGGAGCGCAAAGTTGATATTTATTAATTTACCACTTTGTGAGATTTCCCCAGTTTAGTTAGGACATATCAGGCTGAATCACCTGATTCTCCGAAAAAGGATTCCGTGCTTTGGAGGGCACGTTAAGCCGTTTTGGTCCCGGTCGCTGTCTTTAATAATGGTCGTGTCAGAGGCCTATCAGGCGGTTTAAAAACTCTGACGCCAGGGTTCATCGGGTCGATCGACTCGAAACCCACACGACAGAAGAAGAAGACTTGACTTACCTACATTACATACCAATTAATTGTACACCTACAGGCTACAGCTACATAGGATGGTAAGGCGTCTAACATTTGGTTAAGATGACACACGCGGGTGGTTAGCATCAGAGCACGTAACTCCTGTAATTATTGTGCATTATTAACGAGTTCCTATACTGACCTTTTATGCTCGTACTTTGGCTGGTACAGGGTGGTTAGAAAGTTATTTACAATTCTTACTAGCTATTGAAATCTGGACTAGTCGCTATGATAGACAGGAAGCTGTTTTTTAACATGTCGCATGTTACGAATCACAAAATCTTCGTAACTGTATATTTATTCAGTACCTAATGAAAAAATAAGTCATGTGAATTTTGGTTGATGGGGAGTGAGCTGACAACCCGTCGTCGTCATCATTAAATCAATGGACAATCAATACGCAATCCTCCCTCAAACTTTGTTATTTCTTAGACCTTTGACACACTCACTCTCTTGTCTAGCTCGACTCTACCTACCCCGAAAGGTAGGTAAGTAATTTTACGCTTCTATGAATGCATCCTGGTATGCAAAGGGTGGTTTAGGACCGCCAGGCACACAAATATCAACTCCAAGAGAGCCATAATGCACGTTCCAGGAGACTTATAAGCTTTCTGGAAGGAGTCGCCTAAGAGTCTACAAAATCAGGAATGGGAGCCCATTAGAAATCAGAAATACAATACAATACAATACAAAATACTGTATTGCACTTAAGGAGAAAAATACACAGTAATACACAAACAACATAACAAAAGTACAACATAGGCGGCCTTAGTGCTAAGGTAGCAATTTCTGCCAGGCAACCTTTAGGTGATAGGAAAGTACGTAGCAGTTAGCGGGATAGTGCAAATTTAAACTATGAATGGGAGACCACAATACGAAGGACAACTAAAATTGAAACACTCTGTATCTTTCAGCATTTCTACGAAAGCTTCACCCACTGACATTCTGGCCGGCAATCGCACATCAAACCTTAACTATGACACACCTGTGTTCCTAATTAAAACTTTAATATTTTACTAGTTTTTGATTAAAAAAAGTTATTAGATTTGTGACGAATTATGACTGGCGGGTGGTTACTTTGCGGCGAAGTGTCGGTAAAGAAAGATGCAACTATGGGCAATGTGTCTGGTTTGTTTCTTTGTGAGAGCAAAAGCAGAGGATTTTCCTTCGTTGATTACGGCAAATGCTTCTATAGGTAAAGTATTAGAACTAGTTCTAAAATACGTAGAGAACATGCTTAATGAAGATAAAAATAGCATCTAAGAATAGAAGGCTACGCTACGATTAAGTCATCAGTTGATCGAGTTAAATTTAGAAGTACCTATCTACTCGTAATACGATCAACTAGATTAGTACTCAGTTAATTACTCGATTTGCTCATCATAGAATAGGTATTTAATTTAGTCAAAGATGTTTTGAATATTTTAATAAATTAAAATTATTTATTTCATAGCAACGCGGAAAGTTTCTGATTTTTATTTAATTTGTTGGTTTACAACTAATCTAAAGAATAATCTTTAAATGGGCCTCCCCCATTTGGGACATGAATGTCATACTCACCACACTTGGCAGAGCTTCCGTCCCGAGCGTGGCGAGTATTTCATTTTATATCCCGACGAGGGAGGCTTATGTCAACTGTTAAGGCTGATATAGTATCATTAGCTTTATTAGCCATTAACACATGACATGTATCATCTTCTCATTACCTTCTTTTTCTTCTTTCGTGTCGGCAAAACTTGCTTGTCCAGAACTTCTCTTACCTGTACTAACTGTCCTCTCGTACCCTTTATCCAGCTGTAGTACTAGACCGCCAGTATCTCGGCGAGCAGTATCAGGCAGTGCTGGACGAGCTGAAGGACTACATCAAGGAGTTGGCGCGCGTCGAGCTGAAGCACGGAGGCGTCATAGTCCACTACTACTCCTGGACCGCCATCAGCCTCAAGAAAGGCAAGTCGCTACGAACGAACTACTACACTTCTTGACAGTCATTTCGGTACTTACCCAAAAGCCCGCAGTCACAATTTCTGAATGACCACCAGCCTCGAGAAAGTTCCTGAGTATTTTTATGTCTTTCTATAGGTATCTAACAAAGACCTCTTAGTAGCTGAAGATTTTGGTCATCAACTTTTGTAATGCGCACGGAAAAGTACAGAATTCTTTTTAAATACTTTGTTACGAGTTCACATCAAGATCAATCCCGCATTTATTTCTGCTTTAAACCAAGATTAGATTCTGCTACAAAACTTGAGCTAGGAATTGGCTGTTTATACCCTCAGGTTTCCTAGCAGTCTTCAGCATAGCTTCATGCGAGGACACATGGGACTTGTTCCAACGGACTGAGGACGAGGACCTGTTCCTCTTCGCGCTGACGGAGGTGGACTGCCCCCGGCTCCCGTCCCGCGCGGCCGTCACTGTCACGTATGCTGACCCTGGGCAGGAGCTGCCCCAGCTGATTCTGGACTTGAGGACTATGAATGCTTTCAAGTGGAAGTCGGCTGTCATATTGCATGATGAGACTTTGAGTAAGTGGATAAATGTGTGTGTGACATAGCAGCCATCGCAAAGTTGCGTTATTTCCAGTCTCGTTCTCCATTGGACCAAGATCTAGTTCTCCTTCATAGTTCTTCTAAATAGTAAATACGATACGAAATTGCACTTTCTACAGGTCGTGACATGGTGTCCCGAGTCATACAGTCCTTAACATCACAGATAGACGAGGAGAGCGCTCCATCTGTCTCAGTCACGGTATTCAAGATGAAACATGAGATCAACGAGTACTTGAGAAGGAAAGAGATGTATAGAGTCCTGTCCAAACTGCCTGTGCAGTATATTGGTAAGATTCTGCATTTCTTTCAAATATCTGAAAGCCTTGATCGATAATGGATAATTTCTGTTGAAAAGATATAATCTTGCAGTTGACGATTCAATCCAAAACTATCTGACGCATCTTACAACTTCTGTTGAAACTTTGTTGGGGTTGTCTGGGTAGGTCCTTTGATTTGCTGCAAGTTTAGCACATCGTCAATTTCCAGGCATGAACTTCATAGCCATAGTGACAGCAGACGTGATGACGACCATGGCGGACACGGCGCGCGACCTCACCATGTCACACACACAGGCGCAGTGGCTGTATGTGATATCTGATACGGATGCTAGAAAGGGCAACTTGTCCAGCTTCCTAAATGCCCTATATGAGGGGGAAAACATCGCCTACATTTATAACATTTCTGAGAGCAGTTCTGATTGTAAGGTAAATAAAAAAGGTTTTGCTCTTGACTCTTGAAGTTGTCTTGAATTGTGACGAAGACAGAATTGATAAAGAAGTAGGAGCATTGGAAGCCTCAAAGGCAATGGACCATATAGAGTAAATTGCTTATATGTTTAGATGGTCGCGAGGGCTTACCACTACCACCGCTTTAATACTATTCAGCCAGACTTATCTACAGTGCTGTCGTTGTTCGAGGTAGACCCTTAGAAGGTAGATTCCATTCCCAACCAATTAGTTACCCTTTCATATTCAAAGATTTTGCTGCATTCTTAAATTTCAGAACGGCATAATGTGCTACTGCCAAGAGATGATGAACGCCTTCATATCAGCGTTAGACGCAGCAGTGCAAGATGAGTTTGAAGTGGCTTCTCAAGTGTCAGATGAGGAGTTTGA
The DNA here is from genome assembly GCA_029255725.1 of Scrobipalpa atriplicella. Lineage (NCBI taxonomy): Eukaryota > Metazoa > Arthropoda > Insecta > Lepidoptera > Gelechiidae > Scrobipalpa > Scrobipalpa atriplicella. The sequence goes on from JARACY010002868.1 coordinate 26,994, forward strand.
GGCCATCAGACCGACCAAGTCACAACGACGGGACATGCTTCTGAAACATATGAAGGTGAGGTCTGAGTCACAATTACAATCATGAGTGTTCCCATGTGGTCGTGGTTCCAGACCAGAATACCGCAACCCCATGTCTTCCAGAGGAAGTCGTAAAGATCGACTTAGGTATAAATTCACGGACTCGATCGACTTACGGTGGGTGTTATTAGGTAGCAGTGATCTACATCTACCCGTGCCAATGGTGTACGCATCTGTTTCAAATTTATAACTATGGCTTACTTCCAGCAACACATCCTGACTAAATCCAGTTGTGGCAACTGCAGCACTTGGCGAGCGCTGGCTGCCGACACCTGGGGCGCGACTTACAGAGGCTTCACTGAGGTCCCGGAACAAACCGTCGACAAGGACAGCAATTCCAGCACTGGCATCATTGAACACATCTCGTTGTTAGAGGTAGAATCATGAAAAAATATAAGGATTAAAAAAATTGGCAATAGGTCTTGGACCATGCTTCTACATAACGTTGAGTAAATTTTATGCGGTACTGCAGAATAAGTTCCTATAATAAACACATTTTGCAGATCATAAGTAATCATTTGTTCAATAATCATTGATTCAAGAAACGTGATTCAATAATTTTTGATCTTTGATTTAATAATCTTTGATCCAATCATCCTTGACTCAAAAATCTTTGTGTCGACAACCTTTGATTCAATAATCTTTAATGTAGGTGGGTTTCTGGCGACCAATGGATGGAGTAAGATTCTCTGACGAGCTATTCCCTCACGTGGAGCATGGTTTCAGAGGGAAGGAGCTGCCCATCATTACCTATCATGTAAGATCAATTTAAAAGCTATAAAGTCTATGGTGTTACGGTTACTCCTATCTTCTGTCATTGATTATCTTCTGAAAAGCACGGCACCCATTTTTAAAGCATTTATAAAGCATCTAGCCTCTACTCTACATTTTCATCTACCTCCATTCCCTTCTAGTTATGACCATTGCTAACTGTGCCTAGTATAGGCTTTGGTGGATGACAACAAGTTTGGTCTTTCAGAATCCCCCGTGGACGATTCTCCAGGCCAACGAATCTGGTGCTATCGTCAACTACTCCGGTCTCGTCTTCGACATCGTGAACCAGCTGGCTAGGAACAAAAACTTCACGTATGATGTTTAGAATAATAATTATGATGTTTCCAGAAGACTTAGTCATAATAATCATGTTCTTTAGTATTCCTATTTAAATGAAGTCGATGTCCTTGCAAAACAAGTTGTTTTATGCAGATGTGTTACTGTGCAAAATGAGTATAGTATGTCTAATGGTGCTTCTACACCAGTGTTTGGGAGCCTTTGTAGACATTGGTATAAGCCGTGCGTTTAAAGAAACGATTTGAAAATGGCGTCGGCTCGCTTCGTGATTGGTCCGCCTCGCATGCGTTCTCGCTCTACCTAATAGAGAATGAGCGAGAACGCATGCGAACGTCGGCCATTTATAGATCGTTTCTTTATGTGCACGGGTTATATACGTATATCGTATGTTATGTATGGTGTAGCTGCTTTTAAATGTTTCGTTTTAGAATTTTATCTAAAAAGTTATAACCCCTTAGATCGGGTATTGTGTAAAATAGTTGCTAGCAGGTTGTCCCTGCTGTAACTGCAAATAATAATAATAACTATTTGTATCAATTCATGTAGGTTTGTAAACATTCCGAAACATTTTAACAATTTATAAAATAACAATTTATAATGTAGCTGCAAAGCTAAAGTAAAAGCCAGTATAGGAACACCTTAACTAGTTTTAAATCCTGATGTTCTAATTCACGCTATCTACGAATGCCTTTCCTGACTAAATCACGCGAGCGTCGAATGCCATTTGCACTTGGTTGTCCTTGTGGTTATGCCGTAGGTATTTATTTAAATATATTTTGACCTCTGATATCATTGCAGGATACGAATTCTGGTGCCAGGAAATGTAAAACAAGACTTTTCAAATAAAACTACCATTGATGTAAGTTCAAATCGGTATTCTTTTAAGTTTTAAGAAACAAATTGAATCAACCTATATTTTAGAACATAGGTTCTAGAATAGATGGAACACAGATAGATCTTTTATAAAATTAAGTATGCTACATTTCTGCCTTGCTTTGGTCCTTCAACCCTGACTAAGCTTTTTGGCCAAAGCGACAAGAATATTACTTTTGACTTATCGGCTGACCTTGACTGCTTAAAACCAGCTATCGCTATCGCCTCTACATAAAAAATAAATCTTTATTAAGTTACTCTGATATGAGTTTTAGTCAAGTTCATCTCCTGAGCTTAGGCTCGTATTTATAAAGCGATCTCATGATTGAGAGCAATATTGAGTGCGGATTTGACAGGTAATTTTGCACTGGAATGACATTTCTGATACGAACTCAAACTCGCTGTCACCCTTGAGAGCTGATTATAAATACGGGCCTTAATGATGTTTTTGTCTCTCATGTTTTTCTTACGTTTTCAGATGATGCACAGCCAGAGCGCGATGTTGACTTTGCAGGCCGTGTCTAAAGGTCAGGCTGCTATTGGTGCTGGTTCTTTTACAGTTTTACGAGACCCTCAACCAGGTATGTGGTCTGGAAGATAAATTATAAGGGACGCTCCGCGTAATATCTGCCGTAGATGCTTCAGCCTTTCATCAGAAGATGTATTTTTCAGTAGACAAAACTAGGAATCATTATTTTTGGAACCAATACTCCAACCTAACCCTTTCTTACTGTTTTATTCTACTTGTGTTTTCTTCAGGTATAAACTACACGATACCAGTAAGCACGCAACCATACTCCTTCATGGTGGCTCGACCCCGCGAGCTGAGCAGAGCCATGCTGTTCCTTCTGCCGTTTACAACCGATGTAAGTGCTCCTAAACTACAACAAGATCAAATTCCTCGAATGAGAGAAAGGTCAGGTCAAGAGTTTTCTAATGCAACGAGTAATATACATGAAAAATCTGTAAAATGTGGATAAAGTGAAAGATTTTTGGAAGGGCTTAGAAAGTGAAAGGATGTGGTCTATTCCTAGCCTGCCTTTTTGAGAAAAAGCCTAGTTTTTGCAAAAATCGTGGCTGTTGACTCATCAGAAGCATTATATAATTATAATTAGTCCAAGATTTTTTCAAGATTATTATTCTGAGTCCTTCATATGGTAATAAATAGAGCTACTTAAAACTCATGATGAGACATTACATGCGGATCTTTTCGGTCCTTTTTCCAGACGTGGCTCTGCCTGGGCCTGGCAGTGATCCTTATGGGTCCCATCCTCTACGGCATCCACCGGATGAGCCCGTACTATGAGGCCATGGAAATAACGAGACAAGGAGGTCTCTCCACTATACACAACTGCCTTTGGTATATCTATGGTGCTTTACTCCAACAAGGTAACTCTTTAGATTACTATTTGCTTTCCCATTAATAATTAAAAATGTTTTGATAATAATTTGTTGTCAGGTTCCTAGAACTAGTACATTGTGAATATTCAAATAAAAATACCATATGTTTCTTTTATATATATATTGCGGTATATTGCAAAAGTCAGTAAAAGGACCCGAGGGTTACTGTGTTCAAGACACTGGCAAACCTACACACCGTTGTTGGTACACAGCATGCTGTTTATATATGGCTCCGGACGCCACCCTCCCACCTGGGTTCGCCACCGTTTATGAAGGATCGTTTAGGCAGATTTCTCCACAGACAAGCCTGTGATGCATGTAAATAAGTAGATCCCAATACAAACTTTTTTTCCCTGTCTTACCTTCCAGGTGGCATGTACCTCCCCCGTGCTGACAGTGGTCGACTGGTGGTTGGCACCTGGTGGCTGGTGGTTCTCGTAGTGGTGACCACTTACTCCGGGAACCTGGTGGCTTTCCTCACCTTCCCTAAGCAGGAGAGTCCTGTTACTACTGTCGCTGAGCTGATAGAAAACAGCGCGTTGTACACCTGGTCTATTAATAAAGGATCTTATTTGGAGAGTGAGCTGAAGGTGAGGTTATTCATATTCTATCGAGTGGGATTTTGGGATTTGAGTAAAGAGAGGTTTTTCAGTATGAGAATTTTGAAATTACCTGTTGTAGAATTCCGATGAGCCAAAATACATAAACCTTCTGAAAGGAGCGGAAATGGTAGCTGAAGCAAGCAACGGGGACACCATGTCTGCTAGTAAGTTTTCTTTAATTGTTTATCCTTACGGTTTATCCCCAACTTGCAAAGTGTTTATTCAAAAAAGTATAAAATATCAGCATTCATAATTTATTACGACTGCTACGCCGTAGCGCACAGTGGAAGGTACAGAGAACATACTTTACGAGTTTTATTTATGCTTTATCCTATTTTTATTTATTTAGCATTGATACTAGGTCTATGGGACTTTAATTTATATGAATCTAAAGAAAATTCCAAGTAATTCTGTGTTCTACGAATATCGTAGCAATGAAGCACGCGTTGATGTCTTTTATATGGACGATATCTTCCTAAAATCGATCGATCCTTAAAAAATATTTTCTCAATGGTATGACTTTTGCAGCCTTTTACTTATACAGAGAAGCGCTCTTCGAAGCCGAAATTAGCAGATTTTCTCTTTTGAAGAGTCAATCTGTAATATTTACCGCCGAATAAGTACTTTTCAATTATTTATTTTGTACAGGTCCAAATCTCTTGGACCGCGTTCGCAATGAACGACACGTGCTCATCGATTGGAAACTACGATTGGCTTATCTGATGCGAGCAGACCATCTCAAGACTGACACTTGTGATTTTGCCCTAAGTAAGTATTGTAGGTATTGCCGTGTGCGGCTCAGAATCGTACCTATTATCCCATATCTCCATTAACGGGGCGAGTGGGTGTTGTAAAAGATGAAAGACCATCTCACCGGAATCCGGCGCCAAACAGCTTGCTGTGTTCGGTCGGTGCGTTCCACCAGTGCCATAACAGGTATCTTCTGGGTAAGCTCGCTCCATCGTCGACTCTGTCACAGTCATCCCTGACCTTGTATCTAGAGTCAAGAGCAAACCCATTACAAGTAAAAAAAAAAGAGAACGGGCACCAGCATATAGCAATAAAATAGTCCTCCCACCGATTTTCGGTGATGGCGGCCAATCTCCCAGAGATAGGCCAACTGCGCAGGACTAGGTTTTGGTGCCCAACTGTTCGCGCTATACACAGGTGCACTCTCTATTCCTTCAATCTCTTATTCTGATGGGACAGATTGACTAACAAGACCAGAGAGAAATCAGGCGCAGGACCGACTATTTACATGCCCATCCGACAGCATGGATCATCTTACTTTTCGGACAATCAGATGATCAGCCTGCAATGCCCTAACCAAACTAGAAACAACAACACAAAGTCATTGTCCCCCACCGGGAATCGAACCCGGGACCTCCGGGTCGTGAGCCCATGGCTCAGACCGCAAGACCACGGAGGCAGTTATAGCAATAAAGCATTCTCTAGGAATGTAAAGTCTCATACTGCCTTCGAAAATATACCCTATGGAGAGCTATGGAGAGGAAGTTGCCTGGAAAAAGTTACTCCAACAGTTTTTGGAAGCTGACCGCTTGAGTAACTCCGTGTGTGAGTTTTCAGGTGCCGAAGAATTCCTGCCTGAACAAGTAGCCATGATTGTGCCAGCTGGGAGTCCGTACTTGCCAGTCATCAACAAAGAGTAAGTTCTGAACAGGAATAATAAAAAAACATAGAATATTCTAGCTGCTTCTTTTCCTGGACAAACTGTACGCTGATTACTTATTCTTTCTGTCGTTAACCTTAATAATTGTCAGATGTGGTGAAAGTGCTTTTTACTCGGTTGTTGAAACTTACAGAATTATTGTATCTTAGTTATGCAAGCATAAAATTTGGTGGTATTAAATTATACGTAAGAAAACCAAATATGAATTTAGTGTTGATTACGTACATCACATAAATATTCAAGTAATTATACTTACTTATTCATACAATAATCATTGCAGGATAAACCGCATGCAGAAGGCAGGGCTCATCACAAAGTGGTTGTCAGCGTATTTACCAAGACGCGACCGGTGTTGGAAGACCTCTGCCATGTCGCAGGAGGTCAACAACCATACGGTTAACCTGAGTGACATGCAGGGCTCATTCTTTGTACTTTTTCTTGGTAGGTTTTGAGTTATAGGTACAGTGCTATCGATTCGTGGAGGGCACGACTTAACTAAATCATTGATTAAAATCATTGCCATTCCTTTCTGTAGAAAATTACAAGTATAGACTTATAAATAATAGTTAAGTCGTGATTTTTGAAACTACGAGTTTCTACCATTGTTCAGCTGTAACTATCTACAATACGGAGTTCATACAGGAAGTAAAAAAATTTGCTGACCAAACTTTAGGGTGTGAAAGTACCCATGAAACTGAACAACTTTCCCCAAGAAAAAAAACATTGGGCGAAATATGAAAAAAAAAAAAATTTGACCCTCCCACTCAAATACTTAATGGTGTCAGCGGCTCTAGTAATTTTGTATGGGCGGGCATTTTTTATATATTTCGCCTTGTTTCTTGAGGAAAGTTGTTCAGTTTCATGGGTAGGTTCACATTCACACCCTAAAGATGGGTTAGCTTTTTTTTACTCCTGGTATATAGCCTGTGGTGCCTTTGCCCAGGATCGACTGCTAGGAGTTTTATCCTATACCATTCCTTTAATTTCTGTATCGTTCTATTCCAGGTTTCTTTTCCGCATCATCCGTGTTGCTGTTCGAGTGGCTCTACCACCGGAGGAAGAGACGGAGCGACGAAATTGTTATCAAACCTTACGTCGAATGAATCAAAATGAGACGATCAAACGAAATAAAAATTGCATTTCAATAGTATGTTTTTATTAATTTTCCTGGGCAAAATTTACTTGTTGACACGCGAAAATCGCGCTCATAAACTACAAAGAAGAGCATCATACCGATTATATGTTTTTCTACACATAATATTGGTAAACCTATGCATATGTTCTTCACAACTGAGACTTATTCACATCAAACCATCATAACATACGTATGGCGGAAATGTGGACGAAGCCTGTTTCTGTTACCAAGCTGACTCAGTTTTCATTGGAATATTCTGCCGTACAAGTACGTACGGAAAGCTATATAAAACCCAGGCTTAGTTCTAACATGAGTGCCTAGATTTCCATAAATAAGTTACTTGGGCTCGTATTTATAAAGCGATCTCAAGTTTGAGAGCAATATTAAGTTTGGATTTGACAGGTCGTTTTGTACTGAAATGACATTTCTGATACAAACTCAAATTCGCTGTCACTCTTGAGAGCTGACTATAAATACGACCCTTGATGTACCTAATCATTAAATACCATAATACAAAATATAATGCTAATTTTGCACTGTGAAAACTGCTTAAGCAGAATAACTCGTATATTTTAGGTACTATAATTATTTTATCTACCTATTGTACATGAAGAATCTAGCTATAACGACTTTACATTTAAAGTTACGTTGTTTTAATGCGTATGAATGAGAATCTAATTTAAAATATACGTTTCAACACATTTCTGCTCAATTTTTATGATAGTTCTGTCATTTTCTTAAATTAGAAAAAGAAAAGTCAAAACCATGTCATAATCATAACATAACCGACTTAAATTATAACTGTCAAAGTTATAGCATAAAATACGCATTGGATAGCATGTTAGATGCCATATTTTTGGTATCATCGTGTCTTATCTTCAAGCATATTGATTGCTGAGATTTGAAAGAATATCTGCTCCTAAAAATGAAATCCTTCGATAGGTTAGTCAAATCTCTTGTAATCGAAATTGATTCAATTTAAAGTTTTACATACCACACAAATTGTCGTAAAAACAAGAGCATAGATCTATATGCTAACGATGTTTACCGCAAGACGGCAGACAGCAGAACCATCAACGTGATTTTCTGCACGTGGACCCAGCCGGGCCGGACCCTTGTTGTGCTGATTCGGCATGCATTGTCCTGAACAATCTGGGAACAATATCATAATTTGAAACTATTAACACATTAAAGCAGGATTGGTTAAACTATAAAGTGGTACCATAAGTAGTCGTAAAATCAAGAGCATCGATGCTAACGATGTTTACCGCAAGACGGCAGAACCGTCAACGTGATTTTCTGCACGTGGACCCATTGCCGTGACTTTGTTGTGGTAGTGGCTGATTTATTTATACAGTTAGTTTTAAAACTTGTTATTTGAAGGATTTTTTAAACTGTCAATGCTGAACGAAGGATTCCATAAGACAAAACAAAATGTTTTAGGTACATAGGTACTAATACAAAGTATGACAAAAAAAACACATGGTATCTGGTGGGTGTGAGAAAGGGGATGTAAAATGTAGAGTCAACTCTTTATTTTATTACAAAGTAGAAAGATCGTATTTTTCGGAAAATGTGTATTGCTGTGGAGGAAAGATGTCACTCTCAAATTGTATAGAATGCCAGAGAAAAGAAGCAGCTCAATCTAGTTTTAAATATTTGTAACATAGAAGATAGAATAAGTAGTCTTCTGAGAGAGTGATAAACAAAAACCTGATTATGTGAGCACGATGTCTTTGGATGATAATTAAATTTGAGCCATTTTTATATAAAAATACGTCAAGCAGTGGAATTTCTAAGTATTATGTCTGAGGAAACATGTATTTTCTTCCGTAGCGATCCGCTGCTGGACATGGGCCTGTCCTAGTTTGGAATTTTAACCAATCTTACCACTCTTGAAACCCGCCCAAGCTTCGCACGAATTTGATAGTGAAAATCTTATCAAAATCCATTGCGTGATTTAGAAGAAGTTAGCGGATAAACAGATTGGGCGTCTTCCTTTCATAAATATGTAAAAAATAACATAAACGACAGTCTCTAAGGACCAACCTAATGTGTTTTCAAAACGGGTCAGAATATTTTTAATCCTGGATTTTTCCTTTGGCTCAAAAACAGCAGAAAACACTGATTTTGTATTTAAATGAGAATATCGGGTTATTATAATGATGTAAATGCGTCTGGGCGCGTCACTATCACAGAACCGGCGCGTGCACACACTAGTGATGAGAAAAGCTGAGCAGCCGGCGAACTTTGCGCGATATTCGAAAATTTTGGATTTATCTATTTTGAGTAATGAACACCATTATCAAAAAGCGTTTGTGGCAGCATAAGTGCATCCTAGTATAATTTGTCGTCATACGTAACAGGGTAATATGACGTCGTAAACAAAAAATCTATGCAAAAAGAAGAAAGTACAGATTTTTGGTGATTTGTATTGTGAATGGTCTTGTCACCGTAAGAGTCTTTTACAATAATCGAGAAGTAAAGATATGAGTAACTTTACTGTCACTCAGAAAATAGTAAATAAAGCAATGCTAAACTATCTCTAGCGGATCAAGCAACAATCCAGCAACAATGAAGCCTTTCTTTTATTCTAAACTAAAGCGCATTGCAATGAGGGTTTATGCAAATAGACTTTTTATACGCCTTTAAAAGTTGTATAGTTATAAAACTGGCAGCTTAGACGTTTCTTTTACAGCTTCTTTGAAAGAAACCAGCTTAACAAGAAGCTTGCCTTCTAAAGAAAGCGCACTGTAAGGTTCTTTAATTTGTCCAGCTCAAAGAAAGCGACTTAACTCATTCTGTGAGTAGTTTTTAATAAGTCTATAAGTTTAGATAATACTACTCCTACCACCTCTGACTACACTAACGGCAACTCAGTGTACTCTTGGGCTGGAGCTGGACATGGGATTTTCCAAAGAGGATAATTGCCGTATCTACTAGCAGTTCTAGCAGTAAATTTCCGAGCTGTCCATTCCCACAATATAGTTTACCAGACATGTGAGTGGATAGGAGATAGATAGGTGTATTCTGACTCCGCACCTCACGGGCAGGCCACCTTGTATCCGAAACCAATTTCCAATTGCTTTCCCATCACTACTGCGGTCTGTGACCACTCAACACATTTAAAAACAAGCTTGGTATCTCCGTTAACAGTTCGCCCGCGGTCCTCTACCAATCGGCAGCAAAAATTGTTTTAGTCGTGTATCGTTTTCAATTTTTACCAAAACCCGTGTGTGTCAATGAAAAAATCAAAGAGAAAGTTCGCGATAACCGACAAATTTCTACCAAGGTATGGTATTCGTAGCCTATATTTTAAGAAAACAATAAATTTTAAAACTCAGGAGATTGCAGGCAGGAATTGAACTTATGACCTTCCCAAATTGGAAATGTCCTTGCAGACCTGAGCCTCAATATCCGCTGGCGACGAAATAACGTCAATTTTAAACTTTTTAATTTTAATCATGGTGAAAATACTTGCATGTAGACCACATGAATCAAACCCATAATGCTTACCTTATTGGTAATGCTTTAACTGCCTTTTACTTTAGGTAATTTTTTTTCAGCCCAACATCAAATTATTTGACTAATGGTTATGATCATTTTCTTTGACAAATGATATTGAAATGATGTTACAGTTTTGGATCCTTAGCTAATGGTTTTTAAATATCTCATGTATGTCAGCAGGATTTTGTCTATTCTAAAAATATTGTCACATTTTGTTATATTTGTATTGTAGAATGTAGAAGCAATTCTATATTTTTAATGTCGTCAAACTTTTCTCATAACTGGGTATAACTTAATTAATGAAATATAATTTGAGTCAATGTGTCACATGATTTGTATGTCAAATCAGCTTAATTATATTTCGTCAACCATACAAGAGCTCTAAAATTATAGATACTCAATTTAATTCATTTTTAGAATAGACAAAATCCTGCTGACATACATGAGATATTTAAAAACCATTAGCTAAGGATCCAAAACTGTAACATCATTTCAATATCATTTGTCAAAGAAAATGATCATAACCATTAGTCAAATAATTTGATGTTGGGCTGAAAAAAAATTACCTAAAGTAAAAGGCAGTTAAAGCATTACCAATAAGGTAAGCATTATGGGTTTGATTCATGTGGTCTACATGCAAGTATTTTCACCATGATTAAAATTAAAAAGTTTAAAATTGACGTTATTTCGTCGCCAGCGGATATTGAGGCTCAGGTCTGCAAGGACATTTCCAATTTGGGAAGGTCATAAGTTCAATTCCTGCCTGCAATCTCCTGAGTTTTAAAATTTATTGTTTTCTTAAAATATAGGCTACGAATACCATACCTTGGTAGAAATTTGTCGGTTATCGCGAACTTTCTCTTTGATTTTTTCATTGACACACACGGGTTTTGGTAAAAATTGAAAACGATACACGACTAAAACAATTTTTGCTGCCGATTGGTAGA
>JARACY010002869.1:0-38291 GCA_029255725.1 Scrobipalpa atriplicella
TCTTTATTTTGGTCTGAGTAACTGCGTCTCGGTCTTCCCCTTCCTCATTTTCCTTCTAATTTCCCTTTCTATTATCCTTCTATGATGTTTTTCAAGTATTTTTCATGTCGTATCACGTGGCATATCATCCTTCCTCTTCGGTCTCTCTATTCGTCATCAGTATAATTTCTCTTCTCCTTTAGCATTCTCAATACCCTCTTCATTGTTATCCTTTCCATCCAACTAATTCTTTCCGTTCAATAGTACAATACCAGCATCATCTATGGATACTATTCGTCGGTGAGCAAACATCAACGCGCAAGTAGTTTTTGGCATTTCCGACATTAGTAAGTAAGAAGCCAATTTTTATATATTTTGAGACAAAATTTCCAAAAAATATAAATTTTGCTGATTTCTGATGTCCATTGAAAAGTCAAAACCAAATTAATTAGGTTATGTTTGTGTTAATTCTAATAAAACCAAGCAGTTTTTTATCCTCCCTAAAAACTAGGCGAAAATGACTTGCGAGGTGATGTTTGCTCACTGACGTATTGTTAGTATCGATAGTATCCATAGTACAATTTTAGCAGTAGTATTGATTACCAACAATATTTTCAATAGTTAATTGGTCATCAATAGACAAGCCATTGATAGTATCAATCAATACTAACAAATGTTTCGTACAATCGATAGTGAGCATTATTTTTTGTGTACAATTGATTGCACAAAAACATCCATAATATTGGTACTATTGATTGTTTATTATGTTCTAAAGAATATAATTTTTTTAATGATTAGCCTAAACACAAAAATTGGAAGACCGTAACTTCAAAATTGACATAGTTCCATACAAACTTACATCCCCTGTTTTGACCACCTTTCTTTCTTACTGGAAAGTTCTGTTATAAAATGAAACTTTCATGATTCTAGCTTCAGTAGGTGTTCAGTAGTTTAGACTCTGCATTAATGAGTCCGTCAATCACTAAGTCAGTTTTTTTTGAGCCATTGCAAGTTTTATCCTAAAATGCACCGCTTTTCATATTCAAGCTAAAAACCTAAGTAAGTACCTAGTTAGTGGGACCTAATTTGCTTTGTGTAATCTACCATGGATTTTTCTTTGCACTCATCATTTATAATATATTTTCAGCCACCAAAGGGAAAGGCCCCGACTAAGGGGAGCTAAGCAGATCTTATTAGAAAACACGCAGACAGTAAACTTTTACCGCAAAATGTCATTAGGAGCTGGATTGTTAACGCAGCCATAACTGGAACCTTTTCTCTATGACAGCTTGTCTGCAGGTGTTATTGTGAGTGATGTGTTAATATTTTTTAGTGCATAGTCAAATGCCTTATAGTTTTGATAAAATTGTGATGTGATGGATGCTATTATTTATAATTTACTAGTTTTTATTAGGTTTCGCTTGAAAATCGGATATTTTCCCGCAGTAAAATGTAGCCTATCCTATGCTATTAAGGAAAAAAAAGAAAAAAGTATTTAAGTTGAGTAGTTATCTCGTCATAGTCATGGCTACATTGTATTTCTTATTGTTACAGTTTCTAAATGTGCTGATGGTCGCGATTTACATCGGATGCTATCAATTGATGCGGTACATCAGCGAGCCACGGTACTCCGACAATAGCCAGCTCGTGGACCCGGGCCTGGATCTAAACATGGAAGGAGGAATGGGAGAGTAAGTAGCTTGAGTTTCCTGCACTAATTATTCACAGGTTTTACTGCCTGTGTGGTCTAGTGATATAAGCCTTGGGCTCTCGATCTGGATATTACGGGTTCGATTCCCGGTGGGGGACAACGACTTTGTGTTGCTGTACTGGTTTGGTCTGAGACTGCAGGCTGATCACCGGATTATCCGAAAAAAAAGATACATTCTGTAGGATGGGCATGTAAATAGTCGGTCCTGCGCTCTGATATCTCTGGTCCTGTCCAAAAAGAGATTGAAGAAATAAAGAGAGCACTCGCGCACTCTAAAGTAAGTCCCGCGCAGATTGTTGATCTCTGGAAGATTGTCCGCATTCACCGAAAATCGGTTTGGGTGGATTATTCACGGGATTTGCTCGTATTTTTGCAAAAGCAATAAAAAAGATTTAATCGCTTCGTAATGTTTATATCAAGATTTGTATGAAATGTAACTAAAACTAACAGAAAACAGTTCTCAACAAACCTTTCTCGCCGTAACCCTATCCAGTGTATGGGCATTCTCCTGTGTTGTTAAAATAGGTTGAGGATGCAAGCCTGAGAAAATGGTGACTTACTTATCAAATCAAGGTATCTGAACTTTCTGTCCTAAAGAATCTGCAGCCTTAAGGGTTAATATTTATGTATCATATTAATTTTTTATATCCTCAAGTGTTTATCTTCAATTTTGAATGTACGTTTCACCTCGTCTCGTCTCCAAAATCCGGATTGTTAAAACCGCATCTTGAACGCCTTGTCATTGTGTCCTTTACAGCAGTAATTATTGTATGGTTTAAAAATAAACTTGTTCCATTACTCAACCAAGCGAAAACTGGTCTTTAACAAATTTTGGGTGTCCCTAAAGCACAAAATAAGTACGCCTAGAGCAACTCCCAAGTACCTACTTATATCTATGTCCTTACATTTTTGCCATACGATGTCGAAGATAGACGCGATATATGGACCTGAGATATCTTGGATGTTTTTAGAACTTTGGATATATTTCTAAAGCTTTCTTAGTGTTAAATATAAAAATAAAACTTATCAAAATATAGAATACTAGCTTCCTGCCCGCGGTTTCACACGAGCTAAATGAGTTTTACCCTGGGAATGAAGTATTTCCCTCGGTAAAAAAGTAGCCTCTTTCCGTCTCCAGGTTATCATCTATCACCACACCTTGCATCTGAATCCGTTCAGCCGTTTTGGCGTAATAAAGCAAACAAACAGACGGACACACAGAGTTACTTTGGCATTCATAATATTAGTATGGATAGCATGGATTTATGGATTACCTTCCCCATTTAACTAAATCGATAATTTTGTTTTGTTGCAGACATATAAAAGACATTGTGATTCTAACATCGATCACGCACGTCTTGGCCGCGATATCAAACTACTTCTGGCTTCTGCTGCTGCCTGCTGCCATCTGCGCGCGTTCTGGCTGCTCTGGACCAATATCCTCGGACCGCTGGTTCTTCCAAGAAGCTCTCCCAGGACACGGAACAGGATGAGAAGAAGAGAAAGAAAATGGAACGAAAAATGAAACGGTTATAACCAGGCGCAGAGTAATTAGGTTAGTATATTTACGTTAATATATTTGTAAAAATTAAGCAATAAATAATAGTATATTGCTAACCAAAGGATGTAAGTCATCAAATGCATACGAGGTTTTTGGCGCCCGAGCGCAGCGAGGGCGCTAATGGTACGAGTATGCATTTGATGACTTACACCATGAGGTAAGCACTATGCTTTACCTATCGAATGAAAGATAAGTTAAAATTATGGGAAAATATATAAGAAAATTAAAACATGAAATTACGACGAAACAGTAGGCATATACCAACTCACGCTATGAGCGAATTTAACCATCACAAATATATGCATTCGCGGTAAGAAAAATTATCTAATTTGCAAGTAGACATTTTGTTAAGTATACTGACTGTTTTAATTTGTTAATGTTTTATAATAAAATGCTAAGTAATAAATCGACAAACTCAAGTTTTGAGGGTTGTTTAAGATAGATCTGTATATTGCCAGGTTTGTCAGCACATCGCCTAAATTACAATATACTCATAGACAAAAATATATACTGAAACCTTCGAATCCCTTAGCTGGTTTTTACAGCATGCCCGGGAGGAGATGCAGTTGGCACATTCTATGTTTTGTTTCTATCACTCCCACAGTCCAGAATGGAAGTTTACGTATAGGCTATCTTGTTTCCGCAGTCGTACAAGTCTTCTTATCGAGTAGTTTCTAGTCGACGATGAGCCAGTGAAGGATAGAGATATAATCATAGTCTTGTTTTGCAGTTGGAATGAACTTTCACCAGAAATTCTTTAAAGAAATAAAAAAATACTTGCCTTCTCCATTCAAATTGATCACTTCGATCAGACAATTTGTATGGGGAAGAACGTTATTAGTTATTTTTTTATTCCCTGAAAGAATTTTCTTTGTGAATGTTGTTCAGCTTCGTGGCTGGAGCAACCCCAACAGTTTGCGGGAAGCTTTGCCTTACACCAAGCTTACACCCCCGCCGCATTAGTGGTTCGCCTTCACTTGTCACTCCCATCATCAAACCCCAGTTCAGTGGCTAAATTCACGGCTCAGATCACTATGAAAAGAGGTTATATGATGTGTTTTTTTTTTCAGTGTCTATAGGAAATATAGTTTTTTCACTTCTCTCTCATGCTCTGAAAGTGCTACTTTGTGCTGGATGGAAGCTGCATAATATTGAATTTTGTGCACAAGTGCAGAAAAGTATCTACTCATAAATGTATCTTTATTAAGGCAAAGAAAATAACGCCATAAAGACAAACACAATAAAAAGTTCATAGATAGAACTTGTTATTTTTATAAATGTAATTTGATTTTTTTTGCCTTTTTGTGTTTTTTATGACATAAAACGATATTAAAATTTAAATTAAAGTACGGTAGTTAATTTAATTTAAGAAAAATATTATTACAAGTTTTTGAGACTTTCGCGGTTGTTCACTGCAATTAGATTAGTGAGTGACAATGGTAGAAGTCAAAGTGAACGCAGTCGTCGCGTCCGAAAGAGGGTAGACCGATATGGTTTCCCTTAGAAGACGTCAACATTCGCATCGCCAGTCTACTCGTGACCATGGAGTTTGAAACAACTCCGAAATATCGAGGGTAACAATAAACATAATCGTGGTAATAATCCCGTTCATAACAAAACACTGAGCATGAGATATGTAAAATACTTTGTTATATGTATCGGTCGGAATGTTATGTTTTTATTGAGCTCAATTAAGATGCGTAAAAGAGATATTTTAGGGTGGAGTTGCGGTTTGTTTTCATTAAGTTTGTGTTGGTACTTTAAATGGGTAACTGAACCTACGGGACACTATGTTTTTTTTTTTTATAAATGCAATAACAGTATTATAAAATATTGTATATACATACTACGAATAAAATAAATGTCTCCAGTTTATTCTTTACTGAAGTTTAATACTTAATAGACTCAATACTTTACTTGCGGTTATTTTTGGTGCCTTTCTAAATATATAATTAAGTATAAAACTTCAGTAAAGAATAAACTGGAGACATATCTTTAATTCGTAGTATGTAAATTACTATTAAAAAAACACATGTTTACTTACATTATATTTATAATTATGTATTCTTACTTATTAGCTTTTGAGTTTATTATAGTAGTTGTATAGACAATTATTGTAATAAATAAAATACACTTGTTTCACATACATTATTATCTGATTAATAAATGGTGTTAATTATAAATAATATTATTTAATTTTAAATACATAATTAAGTTCTATTTTACTTTTAAATTTAAATAAATACATGATAATAGAATTAACTGTCAATGCAACTGAATTTCATCTTGCATTTTATTTATTATGAAAATACCAAATCAATTC
Source organism: Scrobipalpa atriplicella (assembly GCA_029255725.1). Lineage (NCBI taxonomy): Eukaryota > Metazoa > Arthropoda > Insecta > Lepidoptera > Gelechiidae > Scrobipalpa > Scrobipalpa atriplicella. The sequence continues at coordinate 5,575 of JARACY010002869.1, forward strand.
CCCGATTTCGATCGAAAATATCTCGGTAATTTAAACAAAGTATTCCAACACAAACTTAATGAAAACAAACCGCAACTCCACCCTAAAATATCTCTTTTACGCATCTTAATTGAGCTCAATAAAAACATAACATTCCGACCGATACATATAACAAAGTATTTTACATATCTCATGCTCAGTAAGTGGTTCATACAACCCTAAAACCCGGGATGTAAGTGGTACTTTGCATCATAGGTTTTGAAACCTATGCTGCAAAGTAATTTGAATAAGGAACTGTCAAATTGCAAGAAAAAAAAAGTTGATAGCCTTATTTCAAACACACGGAATCGGATGATTAATCGAATCGGAATCGATTTTAAAACAAATTCTATTCGAATTTATTTAAATATCGAACTGGCCAGTACTAAATATGACGCATAGAGTCACGGAATAAGGCCATAAAAATGTAAACATAGGATTATGAAAATTATGAAATTTTTACTCTGTGGTTTTTATAACATATTTATAACCTCAAAACTTGAGTTTGTCGATTTATTACTTAGCATTTTATTATAAAACATTAACAAATTAAACAGTCAGTATACTTAACAAAATGTCTACTTGCAAATTAGATAATTTTTCTTACGCGAATGCATATATTTGTGATGGTTAAATTCGCTCATAGTGAGTTGGTATTGCCTACTGTTTCGTCGTAATTTCATGTTTTAATTTTCTTATATTTTCCCATAATTTTAACTTATCTTTCATTCGATATGTAAAGCATAGTGCTTACCTCATGGTGTAAGTCATCAAATGCATACTCGTACCATTAGCGCCCTCGCTGCGCTCGGGCGCCAAAAACCTCGTATGCATTTGATGACTTACATCCTTTGGTTAGCAATATACTATTATTTATTGCTTAATTTTACAAATATATTAACGTAAATATACTAACCTAATTACTGCGCCTGGTTATACCGTTTCATTTTTCGTTCCATTTTCTTTCTCTTCTTCTCATCCTGTTCCGTGTCCTGGGGAGCTTCTTGGAAGAACCAGGGTCCGAGGATATTGGTCCAGAGCAGCCAGAACGCGCGCAGAGGCAGCAGCAGCAGCAGAAGCCAGAAGTAGTTTGATATCGCGGCCAAGACGTGCGTGATCGATGTTAGAATCACAATGTCTTTTATATGTCTGCAACAAAACAAAATTATCGATTTAGTTAAATGGGGAAGGTAATCCATAAATCCATGCTATCCATACTAATATTATGAATGCCAAAGTAACTCTGTGTGTCCGTCTGTTTGTTGCTTTATTACGCCAAAACGGCTGAACGGATTCAGATGCAAGGTGTGGTGATAGATGATAACCTGGAGACGGAAAGAGGCTACTTTTTACCGAGGGAAATACTTCATTCCCAGGGTAAAACTCATTTAGCTCGTGTGAAACCGCGGGCAGGAAGCTAGTATTCTATATTTTGATAAGTTTTATTTTTATATTTAACACTAAGAAAGCTTTAGAAATAATCCAAAGTTCTAAAAACATCCAAGATATCTCAGGTCCATATATCGCGTCTATCTTCGACATCGTATGGCAAAAATGTAAGGACATAGATATAAGTAGGTACTTGGGAGTTGCTCTAGGCGTACTTATTTTGTGCTTTAGGGACACCCAAATTTGTAAAGACCAGTTTTCGCTTGGTTGAGTAATGGAACAAGTTTATTTTTAAACCATACAATAATTACTGCTGTAAAGGACACAATGACAAGGCGTTCAAGATGCGGTTTTAACAATCCGGATTTTGGAGACGAGACGAGGTGAAACGTACATCAAAATTGAAGATAAACACTTGAGGATATAAAAAATTAATATGATACATAAATATTAACCCTTAAGGCTGCAGATTCTTTAGGACAGAAAGTTCAGTACCTTGTTTGATAAGTAAGTCACCATTTTCTCAGGCTTGCATCCTCAACCTATTTTAACAACACAGGAGAATGCCCATACACTGGATAGGGTTACGGCGAGAAAGGTTTGTTGAGAACTGTTTTCTGTTAGTTTTAGTTACATTTCATACAAATCTTGATATAAACATTACGAAGCGATTAAATCTTTTTTATTGCTTTTGCAAAAATACGAGCAAATCCCGTGAATAATCCACCCAACCGATTTTCGGTGAATGCGGACAATCTTCCAGAGATCAACAATCTGCGCGGGACTTACTTTAGAGTGCGCGAGTGCTCTCTTTATTTCTTCAATCTCTTTTTGGACAGGACCAGAGATATCAGGCGCAGGACCGACTATTTACATGCCCATCCTACAGAATGTATCTTTTTTTTCGGATAATCCGGTGATCAGCCTGCAGTCTCAGACCAAACCAGTACAGCAACACAAAGTCGTTGTCCCCCACCGGGAATCGAACCCGTAATATCCAGATCGAGAGCCCAAGGCTTATATCACTAGACCACACAGGCAGTAAAACCTGTGAATAATTAGTGCAGGAAACTCAAGCTACTTACTCTCCCATTCCTCCTTCCATGTTTAGATCCAGGCCCGGGTCCACGAGCTGGCTATTGTCGGAGTACCGTGGCTCGCTGATGTACCGCATCAATTGATAGCATCCGATGTAAATCGCGACCATCAGCACATTTAGAAACTGTAACAATAAGAAATACAATGTAGCCATGACTATGACGAGAATAACTACTCAACTTAAATACTTTTTTCTTTTTTTCCTTAAATAGCATAGGATAGGCTACATTTTACTGCGGGAAAATATCCGATTTTCAAGCGAAACCTAATAAAAACTAGTAAATTATAAATAATAGCATCCATCACATCACAATTTTATCAAAACTATAAGGCATTTGACTATGCACTAAAAAATATTAACACATCACTCACAATAACACCTGCAGACAAGCTGTCATAGAAAAAGGTTCCAGTTATGGCTGCGTATAACAATCCAGCTCCTAATGACATTTTGCGGTAAAAGTTTACTGTCTGCGTGTTTTCTAATAAGATCTGCTTAGCTCCCTTAGTCGGGGCCTTTCCCTTTGGTGGCTGAAAATATATTATAAATGATGAGTGCAAAGAAAAATCCATGGTAGATTACACAAAGCAAATTAGGTCCCACTAACTAGGTACTTACTTAGGTTTTTAGCTTGAATATGAAAAGCGGTGCATTTTAGGATAAAACTTGCAATGGCCAAAAAAACTGACTTAGTGATTGACGGACTCATTAATGCAGAGTCTAAACTACTGAACACCTACTGAAGCTAGAATCATGAAAGTTTCATTTTATAACAGAACTTTCCAGTAAGAAAGAAAGGTGGTCAAACAGGGGATGTAAGTTTGTATGGAACTATGTCAATTTTGAAGTTACGGTCTTCCAATTTTGTGTTTAGGCTAATCATTAAAAAAATTATATTCTTTAGAACATAATAAACAATCAATAGTACCAATATTATGGATGTTTTGTGCAATCAATTGTACACAAAAAATAATGCTCACTATCGATTGTACGAAACATTTGTTAGTATTGATTGATACTATCAATGGCTTGTCTATTGATGACCAATTAACTATTGAAAATATTGTTGGTAATCAATACTACTGCTAAAATTGTACTATGGATACTATCGATACTAACAATACGTCAGTGAGCAAACATCACCTCGCAAGTCATTTTCGCCTAGTTTTTAGGGAGGATAAAAAACTGCTTGGTTTTATTAGAATTAACACAAACATAACCTAATTAATTTGGTTTTGACTTTTCAATGGACATCAGAAATCAGCAAAATTTATATTTTTTGGAAATTTTGTCTCAAAATATATAAAAATTGGCTTCTTACTTACTAATGTCGGAAATGCCAAAAACTACTTGCGCGTTGATGTTTGCTCACCGACGAATAGTATCCATAGATGATGCTGGTATTGTACTATTGAACGGAAAGAATTAGTTGGATGGAAAGGATAACAAATGAAGAGGTATTGAGAATGCTAAAGGAGAAGAGAAATATACTGATGACAATAGAGAACCGAAGAGGAAGGATGATATGCCACGTGATACGACATGAAAAATACTTGAAAAACATCATAGAAGGATAATAGAAAGGGAAATTAGAAGGAAAATGAGGAAGGGGAAGACCGAGACGCAGTTACTCAGACCAAAATAAAGAGAAGGTGAATGTCAAGTTGTATCAGGAAGTGAAATCATTGGCAGAAGATAGAGAAAGTTGGCGATTACTCCACCGACAAGTGCCAAGCACTTAAATCTAAGAAGACTGATTGTTTGTTGTACTATCGACTGTTTGGCAACACTAGCTCAGACCACAGACGCTGTGCCAATAGGAAATAGGAAACTGGTATTTCTGTATTATCCTGCGGCAACAGTAGGAGAGAGGAAGCAAGGGGAGGGGGAGAACAAGTCATCATCATACATTATATTCTTACTACTACCTACATGATTTCCTTCTCCAATATATGAATGAACTACTATTTAAACTTAGCATAAGTATACAGTGGATTGTAATTGAAGTCCTAAGATGGTCTACTTCCCTGGGAAATAGAATATGATCGATCTATGACCAAAGGTTGGATACTTACAGGCGGCATTTTTTCTATTGATATTTATGTTGTTCGGGATGTAAATAACTTGTCCTTCACTCAACTATAGACTTAGACGAAATTAATAATGACTACATACAAAATCAAAAAGGAAACTTAGGAATTTTCTTTTCTTCCAAAACCCTCGCTCGGTTTTTGACGTGTTTGAATTTGAAGTTTAATTTGTCAAAAAATTGAAATGTCACTCCATGTGGCAATCCGTTCAGAAATATGTAACACTAGCGGCTCGCCGCCCCGGCTTCGCACGGGTAAACAAAATTTGCCGAAGACGTGAAGTATGTCAAAAAATCTATAATAATTAATTTGTCATGGTCAATAACCTTCGAGGAACCTAACCCGCAAATCGACTCCATGTACATTTTTAGAAAAAAAATAACAATGTTGTGTACTTCCATACAAACTGATGTCCTTACAAAGAACGATACAGCTCCGCCGCTCCGCGATATGCCGCGTTGCGCGTATAGTGTGATAATCGCCTATAGTGTGATAATGGCCAAGCCTCTTACGCACCATCCATCCTGCTGTACGTCCCGCCGAGGTCATGCACGATGCACGACGAAAAACGACTGTGAATAGTCTTGACATACGTCAATAATTATTATTACCTTGCTGGATGTGCTGGATCAATTTTGCATCCAGCGAGCGCCCCCACCACCGCGACCGTCCAGCAGATGGACAGTGAATAGCGCGGACGTACGTCACAGGGTTGCTAGATTGGGCGATTTGTCGCTGTTCGGGCTACTACAAAGTTGGGCGACTTAGACCGCGAGTCTTCTGGCAACACTGGTACGTCAATCGGTCGAGCCACAAGCTGGCTGTACAGAAAATTTTTCGTACACGATGGTGCGTATGCTACATCCAGCGCCGTGGCCTTGGCGGGACGTACAGCCGCGATGGATAGTGTATAGCCGGCTTTATTTAAAAACGCAGATCTGCTCGCTCTCTCTCAACCACAGCTCTCAACCACCGCGTAGTGCGGGTCGGTGTGGTAGCCACTTAATGTTAGGTGATTCTCACACTATACGCGCAACGCGGCGTAGCGCGGAGCGGCGGAGCTGTATCGTTCTTTGTAAGTACATCGGTTTGCATGGAAAAAACGAGGGGTATGTATGGCACACTAGCACCGCATAGACAATGTGATAATGGCCTTAGACTTTTGCTGGCTGGCTGGCTGGCACTGAGGGAGGGCTGGCAACTCTACTTCTGGGGTACGTTCACGGGCGCACGGTTAGCGCAAGGTTAGGGGAACTTTTCACTTTGACAGTTGATAAAGCCCCGTTTTGAAGCGCCTGTCAGGGGAAATTTCATCCTGACAGGTGCAAGTGCGTGCATGAACGGGGGTTTACGCGAGCTGTCAGATTAAAAGTCGCTCTAACGGTTTCCCCTAGGTGCATGCGTGAACGCACTCCTGACATTTTACTTTTCGCAATAGAAAGTGTTCCGTACCGTAGGTTTTATTGATTTTGATAAGTCGAAAATGAAAAGCCGCGTAAACGCGTAATATTGTGATCGGCTCTACCAACGCACACTAAGTATTATAAATTTCTATTCATATAAAATATGCTAGCTCCTCGATACTTTGTTTTGGTTAGTCCCTGACCCTCAAATTGGGCTTGCAAATTCTTTAGATTCCTGGTCGAGCGGCGATTAGATGAAGAAAAAACAATTTCAGGAACTTTATCCCTGATCTGTTTACAACCAATTCCCAGTATAAAGGTAAGCCCTTTACTAATCCATTTGCCAGGGTTTGTTTTATACCTGCACACATAACCTGAAACATGGTCTAAGTTCCTATTGAGCTAAGCTAAGGTACAGGTATTTGCATGCAATCCAAATGCACTTCTAACACATACATAATTTAAAAATTTAAATTGTGTAGCTTTTATTGTAATACTGAACAAGTTATAGCCATGGTTAACAATGTTATTTTTCTACAACACCATACAACAGGTCTGTAGGTCAAATCATATTATATTCATGCAAATTTACAGCAAATATAGTGTAAGAATAAGTAGGTATTAAAAGTTAAACTATTATACTACAAGTGTTGTGTAGGTATATATTAAAATAAATGGTGTATGTATAATTTGACTTTATAAATGTTCTTGACTGAAAACAGTTTATAAAAAAGAAATATCAAAGTCAAACAAGCACATATTTTGCAATTTATGTGTAGTAATTTGTAGAAGTGAAAGAGCCTTTGCCTTTTTCTTGATTATGTGCAATAAAATATTTTACCCTTTTTGAAATTATGCAAATAATGCAGCATGGCGAACTACCTACATTTTAGCCCAGCCCAACTGATGCATGCAACTATACTATTTTCTATAGATATGTTAAAAAAACAGATTTGTTTGTAATTGATGAATTCTAAAACTACTGAACCAATTTATTTATATTTTACTTTAAAAAAAAACGTCTTAAGCTAGAGGAAACAAAGGCTACTTACTGCTCACACTGGGAAAATATCTTGCGGAGTCTGTACCTTTCTCTTAAAGGAGAAGGGTATCTTAGAATCCACGTGTCTCAATATTAGACTCTCTCTTATATAATTTATCATTAATTTACGTGACATTGGCAGAATTGTGACTACACAAAAGCCATTAATTAAGAATTAAAAATATCTTGCTACATAGAAAAATATACAATTATTAGTTATTACTATGGAAAATCTTATTAGGCTATGAATGAAACTGCTAGAAGATTAACAAATTACAGAAATTAATCCTGTTTAGCGAATGTTAAATGATATTATTAATTCTATTATTATATTTGGCATACATACTCATATATAGGTAGGTAACTAATTTATATTTCTTTTGTCATATTTTTAATTTTGTATCATTTGAAGTACAGATGTGTGTAAAAGAAGCTTGGATTTTAAGGTATTATATTGAAATAATACAATACAAAGAAAAGCCTAATAATTTTGCTTTAACAATCCATAGTCAGATGTTTTTTTCAAGGTTACCACATTAATAATATTTATCTTGTATTTAGAAACGTATTTAGAAAAAAAATGGATTTGATAATGTAATATTATTTATTTTTAAATGTCATTGCATATTTTCTTGCAGCAAAGTGAATTTTAGTATTAAGTATGTATAAAATTGAGAATTATTTTTTTATATTACATTGTGTATAAAATTTGGTTACACTTGATGTAATGCTTGCTAGTAGGTAACTTGATTGTCTGCTTTAAACTTCTGTTGAGCATATCTGTATCTTGTTTTAGAAATAAATATAATTACTGAAATAAGGTAATGTAATGTATAGCCATTTGGTGGTATGATTAGACAAATAGATATGAAATAAAAATTTAAAAAATAACCGGCCAAATGCGAGTCGGACTCGCGCACGAAGAGTTCCGTACCATTCATTATCTATACAATTTAGACACTATACTTTTGTTACCAGTTACCGTAATATCCTTTTATCCGGGTAATCAAGCTAAATATCAGCAAAGAAATCACGTTTTTGTATGGGAGCCCCCCTTAAATATATATTTTATTTAAATTTAATTATTAACTTTTAAAGTAGGAGCTCAAAACTCTTGAACCAATTTCAAAAATTCTTTTACCACAAAACAGCTAAGTTCGTCCTGAGTAACATAGACACCTTTTTACTGCGGGAAAATTCATGATTCCTATGGCAAAACTCATTGAACCATGAGTAAAGCTGTAGAGCCCAATGCTAGTTATAAATTACTGGTGATGATGATGATGATGAAGTTCTGTTATCCCCCATCAGGGTCATAGAGCTCGAAAAGGCGTAAATAACTGAACTGAACCTTAAACAATGTTTAGATAGTCGTTGACAACCTGCCTACCACAAATAAGGAATGGTGTGTGTGTGAGACATACTTCCTCTACATGAAACAAATTATACTCATATTATACTGTACATTTAAATACAGACTGTCTACTGTTGTATTTACCTAGTAATTATATTTATTTAGCAGTATGTATTTTAATGATATTTTTTTTATTTAACACTTCATTTTAGATCCGTAAGGGCTATGATACGCGAATTCTATGACAGTTCCGAGGAAGATGACATGGACAACCAGTATCCGATAGATCCAGAATGTGCCGTTCTCACCAGACCCGACCGCGACATGCACAATCGCTGCTGCGGCGGCAAGGCTTGGTGTATCAAGGTAACCTTCCCTTTAGGAGCATTGAGTTGAATTCTATGATAGTTCCGAGACATGGACAGTCAGTATCCGATATGCTCCAATCTTAAATGGGACATGAAGTGATTGAATAATGCATTCTCCATACATATAGCTCAATGTTGTAACTCCGAACTTCTTGACTTCCAGGACATTTGCGGCATAATATGCGCAGTGCTGACATGGCTTCTGATCTTGTACGCGGAGTTCGTGGTGATGATGGTGATGCTGCTGCCAGGCATCTCTACTTACCCCGTCTACAGCTACGCAAATATCATCATATTCCAGACCTTCGCGTTTTTCGCCTTCGCTTCACATCTACGAACGATGTTTACCGATCCTGTAAGTCTATTCAATATACCGAGTGTAAGTAAGGGACAGCGTACCGCAAACTGATATGGGTTGCTCAGTCAATGAAACTGAACAACTTTTACCAGGAATTTCTATTAGGAAATGAAGAAAAATTATGGTATTCCCACACAAACTGTCTGATGACACTTTTGTAAGGGAAAGTAATTTTTTTTTTCATTAGTTTAGTTTCGTTGACTGAGCAACCCGAGCATTCCAAGAGCAACCCCAACAAGGAAATATTATTATACAACTTTTTCTATTTACATCAAGACAGTATGTATAAAAAGTTATCTTCATTTACGATTCTTTGTAGTTTGGATTTTACTCTAATAATAATAAGTCTTTGTAAAATTCTAGGGAGCGGTCCCAAAAGGTAATGCTACCAAAGAGATGATAAAGCAGATGAGCTTTCGGGAAGGCCAGGTGATCTTCAAGTGCACCAAGTGCTGCAGCATCAAGCCGGAGAGGGCCCACCACTGCTCGGTTTGCCAGCGGTGCATTCGAAAGATGGACCACCACTGCCCGTGGGTCAACAACTGCGTGGGAGAGAATAATCAAAAGTATTTCGTCTTGTTCACAGTAAGTATAGTTTGCTGCAATTAACTTAACTTAGAATAGCACAGTCTTAATATTTCTTAAACTACTGCACTGCAATAAGAGTGCCCTTTAGTGTACTGAATTATTTTCTATCGCTATTTTATTTCATCTGTTTATGGCAGAGGCTAATTTAGTTTTTTCAGTTAGAATGGGCCCGACAAAATCATAGAAATTACCATATGCTTCTCTTTCCGGATAGAATTAAAATGCGACTGGACCGATTTAAATATTATGTATATTTCACCTTTAGAAAGCTACATACATAGGCAACTTTTTACCACTGAAAAATATCATTGCCGCGCTAAATATTAGTCATCGTGCTGAAATAATTTCTATGTAAAAGCACCTGAAAACGCAGTTTACTATTTAATTCAAATGCAAGTATAGTAATATCGATTTAAGACTTATTAACGTCTTAATTATTAACTACTTATACCGGTTGTGCATTATTGACGTGGTTTCCAGTTCTACATTGCGGCGCTATCGATCCACTCGCTGACGCTGGCCGTGTATCAGTTCGTCACGTGCATTCGGCACGAGTGGCGAGACTGCAGCACCTATTCGCCACCCGCTACCGTGGTGTTGCTGCTTTTCCTCATCGCGGAGGGACTGCTGTTCGCCATCTTCACCGCGGTCATGCTCGGCACACAACTCCACGCGATATGGAATGATGAGACCGTAAGTTCTACTTATGACGTGTGTTTAAGGCCCGTAATTATAGGTATAATCAGCCCTCAAGAGTGACAGCGAGCTTGAGTTCGTATCAGAAACGTCAATTTAGTACAAAATCATCTATAAAATCCGCACTTAATATTGCTCTCAATCTTGAGATAGCTTTATAAATACGAGCCTAAATGTCGACCTGATGAACCCTGGTATCAAGGTTTGATACATCGGTAACAATCCTCCTAAACAAGAAACAACTTCTGTTCTACAACTTTTGATATACCTAAGTATAAATCGCAACATATTCATTCTAACGTTCATGTATAAAGAGACCATTCCGCTAGCTTAACGTGCCTTCCAAAGCACCGAATTGTCGTGTTTGACAGATAATCTTCCAGCTTTATTTTTTACGGAATTTAATATCGATTTCGAATGTGTCGCATGTAAATCTAACCTATGACATCATGAGCCCAAAATTAAGTCACTACTACAACAGAGGAAGTGGAGGAAGTGCATTGAGAATTGTGTATGCTACTTTTCTCCAGATTTCCAGTTTATTTACCTGGTCCTCCACTGAGATAAGTTTTTACAATATGTATTTTTTACATTAATAATTCCGGTTCTAAAGGGCAACTTCCCGCAAACTGATTGGAGTTGCCCAGTCAACGAAACTGAAAAATTTTTACAAAAAAAAAAGAAAAGAAAAAATTTGGTCTCCCCAAGATTTGGTCATTTTGTACAGGTAAATCAATTCTTTTTTCTTTTTCTGAAAGGACTCTCCGGTGAAAGTTGTTCAGTTTCATTGACTGGGCAGAGCAACCCCTATCAGTTTGCGGGAAGCTATTCGTTACACACCGATAACATTTTTAAAAGTTGAATAAAGCTAAGGTATTTTCGGTATACACAGGGTATCGAGCAGCTAAAAAAGGAGCAGGCGCGATGGGTGCGCAAGTCTCGATGGAAGAGCATCCAGTCAGTCTTCGGTCGGTTCTCTATATTCTGGTTCTCGCCGTTCACTCAGCCGTCGCCCAAAACCAAGTTGGAGAGCTACCTGTATAGTGTGTAAGGATTCTACGGACTCTGCTCTAAGTAACGTGATATTCTCAACATTACGCGCTACGTTGGCGAAGCTAAAAAGTACTTTCAAATTAATGAATCCTTTTTTGCTATGGTCAGTGTTTCGTCTCAAAATAAAATTTGTTTTCTAGGTAAATAAAGCTTACATGTCGCGTTTATTAGAAAAATTAAGCAATATTTTCTTAAATAAATTTGTATGATTTCATAATTGTTTCTTCGGAACATTATAAATCTCTAACTAGAAAGAGACGTGACCTGAATAAAATAATGTTGATGTTTTTGACATAGGTTCGTACCTGTGGTACGTACACATTTAGCATGGCTGAAGCATTAATTAGTCTCGAAATCTTAATAAACGCAATCTCAGACGAAGGTACAGTTGCAAAGTCCCGAAGAAAGATATAATATTTTGATATCCGTTTTTTTACTATAAATTTCACGCAAATATGCTTCAGCGATGTAAGTAATTGTGTGTCACTTTCACAAGAGAACCAAAATAGTTGCATTTATTATTGTTACAATTGCGAATCACAAATTATTATTTCTAAATATTTATGAGTTATTGTAAATTTATGTGTAAATTATGTCTATAATCTAAATTTATGTAGGAATTGTTTGATTCTGATATGAATGTGCAATGCAAAGTGATAATCGAATTTGCGATATATACTGATACTTGTACAAGTTTAAGTTCTTTTAAAAATTACCTTATGTCATGAATATATTGCTAATCTCGCGAGATTATAAACTGTTGATTTTTGTGTTTCGGTATAGTTATCATTACCACAGATTACCAATATTTCGACAGTTATAAGCTGGCAAGATAGAATACGGTGATATACACTTACATTTATTTCAAGAGTACTTTATATGTAACAGTATGGTGTTATAACTTCGTAAAAGGGTGGCGGGATCGTTGTCGTCTGACTGTCTTAGTTTAATATAAATTATACTTTGTCGACAACATAGTATTATACCGGATTATACATCACCGCAGCCGTTTTGCATTCGGAAGTATATTATCTCAATTGAAATATCAAATAAGATATCATAAATGTGCTAGCAAAATATGTAGTATTTGTTTTTAAAGATGAACGCCTTTACGTTTGAATAATTATTTCGTTTTTTTTTTATTTGGATTTTTTTTACAGGCTTCTTTTACGTTACTAAAACACCCTCTAAGCTATGGCACGCAATTAAATTAACACCCTGTATAGTAGGTCTGTATTAATAAACTCAGCTCTAGACTAAAATCGATAGACGGCATGAATTTTACGATTGGTTTTGTATATTTGTCTTTTCTGGTATAACTCATTAACCCAAATGGTGGCCCTCATATTTATCTTTTGCTTAATATTGCGAAGAAAAGAAAAGTCGACCATAGAGCTATCATAGCTAAGGCTCTAGGAGTGTCATTCATCAAAATGTGGACTAGTTGATCAACGGCGCCACCATTATGCTATTAAATGATTGTTAAATACGCTGTCAACGTTGAGAACTCATTATTTTTACGGGCTTATACTTTCGAGCTGCATTGTGGTATATATTGCAGATATAGCAAATACAGCGTAAAGGATCTCTATTTTCGTGATCGTTAGCTAGACATATATATATTTATAAAATTGTTCGCTTTTATAAAATGGGGTTTCATAAAAGTTGTTTTCGAAATCTATGTAAAAGTATTGAATAAAAAATATGAAACTGTTTCAGATCCAAACTGATATGGTATGAATATATAACATTGAACCATATTTTGGAATTGATCACTTGACCAAGTATTTCATTAAATCGTGATATTTTATGGTATAATATAGCTGATTCATATATGGTCAAACATCAGTGATCAATGATCATAATTATCGCAGAACAGATTGTCTACAATCCTATGTTTAAATTGCGTAAAATAACGAGCTAACAGAAAATAAAATACGTGGAAATATTATGAAATGCCTGAAATACAGTTGCGGCCGCTACGTTCTAATGCGGTCTAACCTTTACGCCGAATTGTGGCCAATGTGGCGAAACGTGAACTTAACGATTTAGTCAGTAGTACTAGTTGGCCACATCATGAATTGCAATCGCGGATAATGATGGGCCATTTCATGATGTGACCAATTCTTTGATATGGCCACGATATTCACACAACCAGCAATATTTCGTGTAATTTTTTACATGACCTTAAAATCCTTTGTTATGTCCATAAGGTCTTTTGCAGTTGTAAAGAGCTGACTATTGATTGTGTAGGTAGCTTTGATTCTGCAATGATTGCACGTGAAACATATTCTTTTACTTTATACTATATGTATATGTTTTTCATACAAACACTTATATTCCGACATAAACCGTGTTTAGTATTCAATGCAGTCATACGAATTATGTATGATGCGAAGAAAATGCGTTGTCAGTAATAGTTTAGAATGTGTTTATTTTTGTGTTGATTCGGGAAAAGACATTTTTAAATTCTGTCACATTCTCGAATTAGAAATATGACAAAGGTAAAGAAACTTTTTGAAGAGTATCAGCCTTACTAGAGGTCTAAAATTGACTGGTCTATTTTTAAATTTAGTTAGGAAATGTGTTAGCCCAAATCAACTCGAATGATTTAAATATAAAGACGTAGAACTAAACTCCATCCAATGTGGTTACAGATCTCATTGATATTATAAACTATTACGTTGATGACATGTTTAGGTACACACTGCATTTTAGCATAGTTAATTTATAATAGCAATATTATACTATTTATGTTGTTAAGTTTAATTTATTGTGTGGTTGTGAGCTGCATTAGGTGTCTATGTGTTTATTAAATCATCTCTGGGGATATTATAATGATTAGTTAGGGATTTTGGAACGTAAAATATATGTTACGCACAATCCCCGAAATCGCCCATTGGCCGGAAAAAAGGCTCACTTCGCGGATTGTCCTTCCGTTTCGGCCATTGAGCGTTTTACAAAAACCATTTCGCGGACTGGTAAACACGAAACAGCCAATTGCCGAATTCATTGAAATATCAGGTGTACATCGCCGTATATCGCCGACCTTATCAGTAAGGACACAAGAATGTATAGTTATTTTAAAATTAAATATTATAGTTTAAACAAGAATAAGAAGTTTAACCAGTATTTTGAAGAGCAGAGACAATGGTGTTGATTCTAATGCGTTCACAACCTAACTAAAATAACACCATACTTGTCACTGTCTATCAAGACAGAACAGAAAGGAATGGCAGTATAGACGAGAATTTTTAAAATTTTGAAGCAATTAAAATTAAGTTAACACTTAGTCGATACCGTCTAATATCACGACTAAACTATCCATAGATTCTTAACCTGACATGATCAAATAAGTCCATCTATAGGTACTGCCATCCCTTTCTGTTCTCTCATTTCAGAATAAAAAATTACATGCAGGAACTCCATTGAGTTGTGTACGCGTCTAAATCGACGCTACTGTATTACTATAACTTTTTTGAACTCCGGCATAATTTTAATCATTTTTATCATGAGTTTTAGTAATAATGAGTACACATTTTTTTGTGTCCCTGTAATACTTTGCTCGCGATAATTGAAATCACCTTTCCTATTATATATAATGTAATTGTAATTTTCTTAAATGATTTTAAGCTACAAAACTGGTATTTCTTGCTTGATATTGGCCATGATTCGGCGTAAACCAGATTTAACTAAGAGCCTTTTCACACCACGTTTTCGTGCGCGCGTTTTACGTACGCGCGTCCTCTGCGAGTTCTGTGCGCGTACCTATGTATCGCGTTTTGGCAGATTATATGCAATTGTATCGATACAAACGCACTGAAAACGCGCAGTTTTATTTGGAACATGACTTCTTTCCGGCTAATACTGTTTGACCTAGACAAGATGGACAAGATCTGTATTTCGGATGACAGGTGTCAAACTTGAAATGGCAATATCTCGGAAACTATCGATCCTAGAGTACTGGTGTGTAGGGACAAATGATAGGTCTCAATGAGATCTACATTTCAATTGACAGCTGTCAAACTTAAAACGTCTATAATATGTCGGAAACTATCGATCTAGAGTACTGGTGTGTAGGGACAAATGATAGGTCTTGATGAGATCTTTAACTCGGATGACAGCTGTCAAACTTAAAACGTCTGTATCTCGGAAACTATCAATACAATAAAATACAATATATTTATTGATAACAACATAGTTACAGGTCATTGTGAAATTCATTATAGTATTAAGAATAATATAACATAATTATATAACATTATTACATTTGTGTAGTTACAATTCATTAATTAATTATCGTCATAATCGTTACATAGTATAAACAAAAAAAATAGTTAAACTTATTATTATCATCTGTGATAGTAATATGTGTGCATTATTATTTTCATAGTTATTTATTCACAATAAAATATATTTATAAATTAATTTTTCAAAATGTCCTTAAAACAGTAGAACTGCTTGTTACGCAACCATGTTTTAATTTTATTTTTAAAATCGCCTATGGCAGCTGCGTCCCTAATGTCTTGTGGTAGTTTATTAAATACCGAGGGTCCGATCACATAAACGGACTGCTCCGATCTGAGGAGTCTGTGGAACGGTGTCACAAGCTGGTCAGCATCGGCGTTGCTACGCAGGTTATGAGCGACGTTAACACCCTTCCGTTTGAAATCGTTTATATGATTATAAACGAAAAGAGCCACCTGGTAAATATATTCACAGGGCCTCGGTAGGATGTCAAACTTCACAAAATAAGATATGCATGAGTCGTACAAACGCAAGCATAGTGTGAAAAGTGTAAAATTTTCCGGAGGCCTTGCGTTCGCTGAGCGTACGAGTTGCATCCTCTGCGCGTATTCAGCGCGTACGAAAAACGTGGTGTGAAAAGGCTCTAAAATAAAAGCATACCCGTCACTTTCCATCTTGAGCGAACAGAAAAGGAGGATGGCAGTATACACAGACTTATTATATTTATAAATCAGTCACTTCCGAAATCTATGGACAGTTAAAGTCAAACTAAAATGCGTACCTACTTCGTTTCGTGCATTCGATCTATGTGACAGATCCGTCTGTACTGCCATCCTTTTCTGTTCGCTCGAGATGGAAAGTGACAGGACTAAGCTTAAATAAGTTAAGTTGGTTCTGTAACCGAATCGTCAGCAATAATAGGGTAATTAGTTATTTTTCATCACAAATACATACGCTGCTCTACCTAAGTATTGCAGGGATTTTTAAACACCTTGTACCTACATACTTGCTGTTTCTTGAACTGCATAATTCGAAGATACTAATTTTAGGATACTATGGTTTGATAAGTCCATGAATTTGGGAAGAAGAAATACTCTCAATATATTTTTTATTTGTCTACATAATTTCCTTTCAACTCTACGCACTTAGGCCGTTTACGCACTGCCATCCGTATTCGGTTCGTATCCGAGAAATTACCTATATGGAAGCTGTCAAACATTTTCGCGCCAATCTATAAAAATTTTCTCGGATTCGGATCGGATTCGGACCAGTGCGTAAACGCTCTAGTCTCGCGATGTTCCAACCTCTTCAACCCATCAAATTTTATTTTTTTGCCAAACCTTGAAAAATAGGCCTCAGTTTCGGCTACCACCTCTTCGTTTGACGAAAATCTTAGCCTACCAGGCCTTCATGTTTGGGAAGAGGAAAAAGTCACAGGGGGCTAAATCTGGCGAATACGGAGGTTTAGCCTTTTTCCTCTTCACAAACATGAAGAAATGGCTTGGTGGGCTAAGATTTTCGTCAAACGAAGAGGTGGTAGCGAAACTGAAGCCTTTTGTTTCAAGTTTTGGCAAAAACAATTTTTTGATGGGTTAAAGAGGTTGGAACATCGGAGATAAAAATATATAAGTATATTAAAAGAGTATTTTTTCTTTACAAAGTCATGGACTTATCAAACCGCCTAGGTATTTCGTAATAAGATGGTATGTGTACAAATAGTTCGCTATATAATCTTATAGTTTATTTGTAAATGAGAACAAAGAAATGTTTGTTTTAAAGATTGTTTGTAACTAATAGTTTTAAGAATTAACATGATATTTAATATAAACTTTATCCGTTAAACTCCAAGAAATGTACCTACAGGGTGTAAGGATGACAAGTGTATCAAAAATGAAAAGAGTTGCTTGGTCAACAAAACTGAACAATTTTCACAAATTGTCTGGTCGACGTGATTATTTTTTATGGGAAACATTCTTTTTATTTCGCATAAGAATTTCTATGTATTTCGTTGACTGAGCAACACATTTTAGTTTTCGGTATACCGTCTCGTTACCCCCCATATATTGATGAATGAATGACATTAACTGTAATTATTAGTTAAAGTGTATAGTTTTATTAGCTAGAGGTAAAAGAACGAATTGAAAATGTTGCTGCTTCATTATTTTACCCAGTGGCGTAGCGTGTGTTTTCGCCGCCCGGGGCCGACCCGAATTTCGCCGCCCCCCTATTTTCATTATAAGTAAAAATAAAACAGTAAAATTAGTTCAAAAAATAATCTTAGTCTGTGCGAAAAGAGAACAGGAATAGAATTGGATGGCGCACATTTGTATTAATTAACCCACGGCTAGTTGCGTGGGGTTTATGCCTAGGTCTTTGGCCTAAAACCTCCAAAATTTTATGTAGAAGGTTACTGTTAAAGACCTGGGCATAAACCTCACATGACCAAGCGACAGTAAATTAAATACAAATGCGCGCCCTTAAATTCTATGCCTGTTCTCTTTTCGCACAGAATCCACCTACCATATTTATTATACCTACAGTAAAACAATGTTTGAATCAATACATTACGCGCTTGTTACGCGTAAAGACAAAAATAAATCAATACGTTACACAAGCAAAGCGAGCGCGACACTCTTCGAAAACTGGCTCAATGCAATATATTACCTACGCGAGCGAAACGAGCGCGACGCTCCACAAATAATAATCCATAGGTATGTAACGTGAATGAAGCGAGCGCAACAGGTAAAGAAAATAGATTTAAATCAATACGTTACGCGAGCAAGACAATTCACGAGATTTGAATCAAAGTAATATGCGAATGGAGTGTCTGGCTTTACGCGAGCGAAGCCATTCGGTAATGAAGAAAATTTGATCCGAACCATTACGTTACGCGAGCGAAGCGAGCGCAACATTTCACGAAAATAGATAGATGTCGTTTAAAATAATACCTAGAGGTAAAAACCAATGTATTGTTATTCATTTCTCTAATCTGCCGCCCCCGCCCCCCGCACGCTACGCCACTGATTTTACCGAATAACTGCTTACGTACCAGAGGATTTACTAGCGTACGAGTACTTCAGTTAATAACCAAACACAATATGTAGTTTTCAAGTTTTATGTGCAAGGATTACACTTTTTGTTCGAACTAGAAAATCCAGACATAAATAAAATAAAAATATATATCGAGTTGTGTAACTCTCTCTCTCTATACAGGGTGTAAAAATGTACTGTGACATTAACTTTCCCAAAGCAAATAATTTCAGCTCGTAAAACGTTTTTACTTCTCCATACAAAATTGTAGATGAATGATGTGAGCATTTTTGTATAGAGAAGGAAAAACATATTTTCGAGCTAAAATTAGTATTGGGCTTTGGGAAAATTGATTGTTAATTATCAGTTATCAGTAGAACATGTGGCTAAAAGGAACGCAGTACTTTTTTACACCCTTGAGGAGTAAATAACTAACTCTCTTGCCCATAAATAAGATCTGTAGTGTACACGTCAAAAGTGTATTTTTTGTGATTTCGCCATTTTTCGCACCACGATTTTTTTCTTACTATATAAATTATGCTCGCAATTAACGTTAGTAAGTCCTGTGACATATAAAGGGTGTAAGGGACAATTTCTCGAAAACTGATAGTGGTTGCTAAGTCAAAGAAAATAAACAACTTTCACAAGAAAAATTATGCCAGGATATTCCTCTATCCGTTTGCGGGCAGCTGTCCTATATTCCGCGTATTGGTATATATTTTTGATGTTAACTTCAACAGTAGGGCATATTAAACTTTCAATAGTCTACGAAATTGTTACAATTTGATGTCTATTATGTAATACTGTTGTTTATCAAGCTTGCGTGCTTCGGTTGATTGATTGCCCAACCGCCTGCCAACCGCCGGCCGCCCAACCTGATTATGACATTTCAGAAACTAACCAATTGGGGGTCGTTTCTAGTACAATATTGGGCTGAGTTCTGGATGTCACTGGCTGAATTTAAAATTAAAATCTATCTGTCACTTTTAAATCAATAAGATTAAAAAAGGACAGAAGATTTTATACTCAAGGTATGGTTTTACACTTTTTCCGCAAGATTCCTAGAAAGTGACAGGTAAACTTAATTTTAGCTTTAGCAGATGGCACCTAGTATCGAGCCCATTCTATGTTCTTTCATTGCGTAGTCATCATACCACCGGGATTAATGGATTCAATGACGCAATGCAATACACACCAAATTGTACTTGTAATATTGTAGTTTTTAGAAACGAGGAACGTCAATTAGTTGCTGAAATATCATTCAATAATTATTTTGCTAAATTGAAAATCATAGTATGACGTGACCTAACCTATGTTCTAAATATTACTGTTACTTTTTTATAATTTATATTCGGTCCCTAATGGGTAGTAAAAAGAAAACTGCACATGATAAGATATTATTTACCTTAAATTATTATATAAGTTGAAGGTGCCTTTAAGAATTATATACCTAAATGCGACAAGAATCAACCAAATGCGCGCCAGCGTCGCCTTATGTACTGCGGATCCAGTACTGTTTTGTGCTCTTACTACATTACCTGATTTAGCGACCGAGTTATAGGAACTGAACAAATACTTAGGTTAAACTATTTAATCACATAACATTACAAGGTCTCAGTCATTTTAATTCTTATTTTTATTTAGATATATGCAAAAAATACTAACATGAAGTCAATAGTAACGCACTGAAATTCTGGCCTACTTTCCGGTTACAACAAAAATTTACGAATTTATGAGTTTCCGTTGCTTGTGCTACTATTGCGCAATGTGCCTAATACATACATATAGTTACATAATTACAGTGCTTACGCCTCACTCAACAGGACTGACAACTTCAAGTTACTAATTCATGTTTGTTTATGAAGATCTACAACTTAAATCAATGTTAAGCAGTCACTGAGTGATAAACTTTTTATTAGACGGCCATTTTAAGAAACTTTTTGTTTTCCCGTTTTTTTTTATGGATAATAGGCTTGCTCTTGACTTGACTTTAGTCTAGTTCAGGGACGACAAAGACAGAGTCGACAATGGAGCGAGCACACCCAGAATATGCCTGTTCACTCTAACGTTGAAGAGCTCAGATAGTAAATTTATATTTTGTTCAATGTCTTAAAAATAATCCTGAAAGTTAAACACCATCGATTCGATAATTTTATCACTCGAGAGACTGCCGAAAATTTATCTCATGAATGAAGGGATATCGTAAAATGTAATTCGCTCTTTGGCCGAAACAAGGGACATTTCGCGTATTGAAATAAGCTTACAAATATTATGCGTTTCTTCTATTATTCTGAACTGAATTACAAAAAATATCGAAAATTATAGTAACAACAACAGTGAAAACAGAAATTAAATTGGTCAAGAAATAACCGAGATATAGTCTCTCTTCGAAACGAAATTTTAATTATATGGAAGTAGTATGGCGCTCGTGTAATTGTGACGCCACATTTACACGTCGGACCTCTCTTTTTAACCAACGACTTCAAAGCATTATAACTCGTAAACTATTGAGTATTTTGTGTTTTTATTTCACATTTATTTTTGTATGGTGACAACAATTCTTACTGATAAAAAAAAATCATGCATATATACCTTATTCCCAATCCGGAAAATAGCCCTTTTTCGGCCAACGAGCGAATTCGTAGATTGAATGTAACATATTTATGTGTTATCGATTGAGCGTACAGCACATAAATAAAACAGTTAAAGATAATAAAATAATAATTTTATAGATAAATCTAATTATTTACTTAAACATATTTCTTTATAGATAAATCTAATTATTTACTTAAACATATTTCTACAATGGGTGTCGTAACTACATGTATTAGAACATAGACTGTATATAATTAAGTTGATAAATTATTCTCGTTATTTCTAAAACATCAAGAAATTCGTTGAAAAATGGACCCGAATGGTTATAATTTTTATTATATAATGTTTTCCTAATTAATGAATTATGTATTGCTTAATTATTTTAGACTTATTTTAGCATACTTTTTGCAAGCCAAGGGTTTAAAAATATCATATTAATTTTCTTAAAACTAATGTGTTTATTACAAATAAATTGATATCAATTTCAAGCAGACCATTAATGAAAGTATTGTTTCCATAACCTTATTGCAAACTTTTTTTAACTTTCTTCAGTATCGATCAAAATCGATACTATAAAAATGTTTAATTTATCAAAAATAGTGCCTATCAGATGACAGATGAATATTGAAAAATATCAGATCTAGACGTAGCATCTAGATGTAAAGAATACAATGTTTAAGGAAATAAATGGCATATTTGTCTTGTCCCTGACTATATACTCTATTCTTTTTAAGAAAAATAAATTGCCATACTAAATGACCGTTTTAGTATGGCTAAAATTATTTCTTAAAAACGAATGCAGTATAAGTTTCTGTAGGGAAGTGCGTGCACGTATACTAAGCTCTCTTAAATATAATTCTCCATACGCGGACTACCCCACAGAAGCTTGGCCAACGACATGACTAAGTATATTTAGAAACTATTTAATCGGATTTTACCCATTTTTAGTATATTACCTATAACACTGTGTGAAAATGTTTAAAATGATTTTAATTTTTAGTATATGATGGTTATCACACTGATTAGTTTTATAATGGTGCCCCCATTGCAAACAATTTGCAGCAATTATTGCTGAAGATGAAGAGACTAGTTATTTACAAGTCATTTGTGTGTCCATCACTTAAACCGGCCTTTCTCGACATATCCTTTTCTCAAAATGCCACGACTTTTGAAAGTAAAACTATGATGCATTTAGGCACTATCGTGTCCTTGCGCATTCTTTTTTTAAAGGACTTTTTGAGAAAAGGCCATTTTGAAAAAAGGATATTTTTTTGATATAACAGCTATTAGAATGTGCAACTACTTTGCCGATTATTTCTGTATGTAGGTTTGCTATTTTGTAATCCCCGCGGACCCACCATGCCACTCCAGGGGTCGAAACTGGTCAGTAAAATCAGTAAAAGTCGGTTTCTTTTGAGCATGGTCAGTAAAAGTGAGTTTTTTGAGAAAATGGTCAGTTTTTTTTTCAGTTTTTATGAGAAAATGCTCGGTTTTTTCCGTTTTTTGTGATCAACACATATTGCTCCATATTTTTTTTGGAACCTTATTAAATATTTTACTGACACAATTTTGTCTGTCTGTGTGTACCTGTGTCATAGTAGAAAGAGGGGGAAGTAGGCTATCTCCGGCCGAATCCGCGATATAATTGCCTACTGTCTCAGGGTTGTCACTTTAAGCTAAATTTTAATTCAATGTCTATAAATTGGCAAAGGTCGGGAAGTTGTGTTTTTTTTACTTGTATTATCTGGGTACAGGGTTTGAAAGATCGGTTTTACCTAAACGATGATGAAACCTTTTACGATCAAAGAAAGAGCGACGGGCCAACTGACGGACGGCGCGGGGCGGTGATGAGCACGAGTAAACAGTAGGTTACTGGTTACTGATAGATGGTACTGTCAACCAATTCATTAGTTTAAAGCCCGGCACTTGCCAAATATAAAAACTCATCTCTGAATAACTGATTCAATGATCATTAGTCAATAAAGTTCAACAAAATGGTTTTCCTAACAAATACTCATTTTTTGTAAAGATACAGAGCAGTATTATTTATGAAAAAAGGGATTGCATTAATTTCGCGGTGCCAAAAAGCCGTGACGCCCGCGAACCTCGTACGGAGTTAGCCCCGACTGGCGCACGGAGAAACCCAGCGAGATTTTGTGTTAGTGTGCGTGCGGCGGCGCATAGATACTATGGCGCGCACATACAAGCCGCGCACGGTGCGTTTGTATGAAGATAACTTACTTCCCCCTCTTTCTACTATGCCTGTGTCGTTCCTGTTTACGCCTACATCATTCTAGATTTTGCTTAAGTAATATCTTATAGTATACTAGCAGCGAAACCCGGCGTTGCTCGGGTTCCACCTTTCAAGTCCATCCATTTCATCAGTTGCACCCACTTTTTCACATTTTCGCCACCCACAACCACCCACTTCCACCCACCTTGATTACTAACTTCTTCAAGAAAACATAATATCTAATGTTTCTAACTTTTAATATTATTTGCATGATTGTGTCATTTGCTTTATTAACAAATATTAAAAACTGTTAACTATTTGTAAACTTTTTAATAATAAAAAGGTGGTGTGGTGATGGTTGGCTATGGCGATGGTGGAGGCTAGTAATTGTAAAAGTATTTTTTTCAATTCCACATGAAACTTTTATTTTAAGTTAGTTCAGATGGTCAGTAAAAGTCAGTTTTTTTAGATTTCTGGTCAGTAAAATCAGTATTTTTGAACACTGAACCTGTTTCGACCCCTGCTCTCACACATTTTTTTTGCTCTGAATGCGTAGGTAACCCAGTTTATGTCTGGTTGTATTTATGTAAAGTCCTTTGTTATTCTTTAGACATTCTTTATTCTAGATTTAAAATATATTATTTATAGTGCTCTTTCAATGAAAGCGCTTCATGATGATGCCAGTGAGGAAGTAGTTACGATCTCTTCGTTTGATCTTGGAGAAACATAAGTTGGATGTTTTCACCCTTGGTTTTCACTCACAAAAATTATGAGAAATCGTGTTTCACCTAGATCATAATTGTGATATTTCCACCTTTGCATCATCATATCAAGGAGCACACAGATGAACATTTGTCACGAAATTCATTTTGGATAAATTGTAGAATCACTCATTATGTAATCGATATAATTAATTTAAGTGAGTTATTTATGTAGCAGTAGCACCCACTTAGCAATCGTGCCGTGGAATTCCAGTGTAAATTATCCATCATGTCCTCATGTCTATCATTTATAATGTAAAAAGTTTTTGAAGGGATTTATTTTCATTAAAAATGAAATATGGAATGATAATAATGTTTTCTTTTTTCATTACATCAAATTTAAAATTTAAACAAATGACCTCAAATATTTAATTTGAACAGATTACTTTATTGAAGGCAATAAAATTAAAATCTTATTTTAGTCTTATATGTTCCATTTACCAGCTTTAGGGAGAATATGAGGTTGTAGAGCCAGATAGACTTAGCCTTTTGCTGTAGAACTAAGTATTATATATTCTGTGCTTTTGCACAAAAAACTACCTACCTAACAAGGTCTAGTTAGTAGAGTCAATACGAGCATGCGAAGGGAAAGTGGGTATTGCGTTGCGACTTGCGGAACGGGTGCGGGCGGCGGTGCGCGCGCAAGTGTCTTGCGGCGCGGCGTGCGGCGGCGGCGACGGCGGTGGAGCCTTCAAGGTGAGCGATTGCGGCCGCCACCCGCGCGCACTGTGCCCGCGACCCGCCGTCTGCGACAACCATCACGACGAGTTTCGCCGATTGCGCTTCAACCTGTCACATTCCTCGACGTAATCTGTCCAATCGAGAATAATCACACCGTATTGCACCCACAACTAACATAGTACGTACCTTATAAGTTTTCTTTTCCTGACCACCAAACTTAATTCGTGTTGTGTAAAGTTATTTTATGTTTTAGATGCAGACCTTCTTCTGCGCCCTGTGCGTGTTATTGATAGTAGCGCCATCTCTGTGCCGGCCTTACGATCCAGAAGACGGCGGTTTGAAAGGCGTACTGCCATCTAGTGGAAAGTTTGAGGCATTTTACCCGCGCGAGGCCCACGGAATCCCGAACGGCTCGTCGCGACCTGCGCATGGACACGGCAGTTTCTACAAGTACCGCAATCCGGCGCTAGTGGACGTCAAAAACGCTGCTGCATATGGCTTCCGGTTTGACGGTATGAGGAGATTTAACTTCGATGATGATGATGAATGATTTGGTCATCTAGTTCAAAAAATATAAATTCAAACCACAATTATTATCTGTTTCATTACTAATAGTCTCACCAGCGAACCAGAAACCAACTACCTACCTACTCCAGTCGCCCAGCCTAGATTAGAGATACACCTAATGACTGTAGGACTTGTACTATATTCCTCCATGGTAGGACCTAATACTAATTACATGTCAAAAAAATGGGCAGTCCCTTTTTTGCGGCTAATGAGCGAATTTGGGAATTGAGCGTAGGTAACCCTACATACTTATACTCTTGTAACTAGTAAAATAATTTTACATAAGTAGTATGTATGTACCTGCCTTCTTGATAGATCGGGAAAATGAGACACATCGCCAGTGTTGTTAGTAAAACTCTTCCTGGGTAATACTTTCTACTCAGCTCGTTAGTCTGGATGCATGTAGAGTGTTGAGCACCCTCATCCATTATTTTGGAGTGCTATTGACACTGACGTGGGCGACAGCGCCGTAAAAACGTCCCGATAACAAATCTGGTCGGACGAAAGCTCGACGATTTATAATCAATAAACCATTATCTAACCTAACGGGGCTGTACCTTGTTGTTGCTTCCATTAGAGAGTAGAACAAGACACGCGTTGATAGGATATAGTTTGTACATGTAATGAAAGTAGAAAATACTTGGTTTATATTTTTACACAAATAGAGCCATATGAAACCTTCATAGCAGTAGGTAAATATACAAACTACCTAGGTACAAAACATAAATTTTATTTTTTCTGGTATTTATATTTACGCCGACCCGTTGGGCGCCCTAGATACCGCTGGAGTGACGAGGTGCAGAAGGATCTGCAAGATTTGGGAGAAAACGATTGGTGCCAAACTGCTCTCGACAGGGATCGCTGGAGGCTCGAAGTGTCGGAGGCCAAGATCCACTACGGGTCGCTGAGCCAGCGGAGTAAGTAAGTGAGTATTTATATAGGCTGTAAAAAGGTGTTGCGCCCCTTTGAACCACTTGTTCTTCTAATACCAATACCAAGCAGCTCTTCCAAAGTACAGACCTGCAAAAAAATCGCATCTGTATAATTTATTATGCGCATTGGAGTTGAGTTCGTGAATATTAAAAAAATACGACTCCTGACGCTTTTCTCTACTAGCTTGACCAAAAGGATAGGTATTTTGCGAAAATGACCTTTCTGAAAAGGACATATATGCGGAAATGACATTATGACGCATCTGTACGTTTCAATCCGCAGTTGCACACTTTAGAGTGTAAGTAGATAATTTTGTGTAGAGATTTTTTAGACATAAGTTCAACCCACATAGAAGCTTGTCTACTATAAGCCGAGACGTTCTAGAAACTAGAGCGTCGGAAATAAAAAAGAAATTGGCGGTCGTATTGTTGCAGTTCCGTCTTATATGAAATTACGGAACTATTTGAACCTAAAGAATGTGCGGAAATGTTTTTGGAATTTCTTAGTTGTAGTTGCTATAGTATTGTGATTAAGGTTACTATACTAACAACATGCCTTAAATATAAGCACCGACAACCTCAGATGCTTAGATATTTCTTTTTGTACATTGAAATGGCATTCTGTTATAGTATTATAGGTCGAAACGAAACTTCAACATACATACTATCACGCCTGTATAGGGGTAGGCAAAGAGTCAACGACCCAAATAAAGGTCGTTCCGCCACGTCTGTGTGTGTGACAAGTTTTGAGGGTTGTTTAAGATAGATCTGTGTATTGCTGTAGTGACAGGTTGTCAGCCCATCGCCTAAATTACTATATTATACTGAAACCCTCGAATCCCTTAGCTGGTTTTTACAGCATGCCCGGGAGGAGGTTCAGCTGGCACATTCTATGTCTTTCTATCGCTCCCAGTCCAGCATGGAAGCGTCAACACAAAAAAGGCTTCGAAAAACCTGGCTATTAAAGTTAGTCAGGTGCATATCTTCTCTTTAGGTATATGATTGATATTCATTTGTTTTTAGACGCAATTCTATTTAGTAAGAAATAAACAGGCTTCGTATAAAATCGTTGTGGTGTCCTATCGGTGCCCACTGATAGGGAATAGATATTTTGTGTATTTTACGCGTTATGGCTGGCGGGTTCCATTTAAGATTTCACGGTTCCCTGGGTGGACTGGCTGCCGCCGCCGGTCAGGGTGACGGGCGCTCGGCCGGTAATAGACACGTAGCGTCGATTCGATACGAGTGTCAGCCACATCCTGCAAGGGGGAGCTGAAGAATCCACGGCGCTCAGTTGCTGGAAGTGGCATACATTTTGTCCAACACACCGGCCTCACCCAGATACAAAGAACGTTACTAACGTACATTCCCATATTATATTTTAGACTACATAAAAATCTGAAAAGACCCCTATGTTTTGTATATTTATGATGGGGTAACACGCACCATCTAAAAAAGCTAAATAGTCTATAATAAAATTTAATTTTATCAAAATAACAGACATCCACGGGCACTGACCCTCGTACGTAGCGGGGCGCAGAGCAGCGGACCGTGAGCGCCAGGCACCAGGCAATCGTTCAACCCTCCTCTACAAAACCCATGTCAAAACACTTGCCAGCCACAAGAAAAAAGTGTGAATAGTATATTAGGCAACGAGGGAATAAAGCAGTGTCTAACGTCACGGGCAGCATATTGAATCCTGAGCGGAATGAAGGATTCTAGGATTAATTCCCGAGCGCAGCGAGGGAATTAAATCTTTAATTCCTGAGCGAAGCGAGGGAATTATGACAAGAATCCTGAATGTAGCGAGGGATTCAAGTCTGCCCAAGGCGAAGACACATTTATTCCCGAGGAGCATACTATATTTTACACACCTACTGCACAGATTACTTAGACGGTGGCAGGCGTCTGTAAGATAATAAAGCTCAGAAATATACCTAATCATGTAATATTGATACATAAATAAATATTGAAAACATACCAGAAGCAACAGATCCGAAAGTCAATTCACACTCACTGAACTACACTTCACGTTCACAATCCACTACCTACGTATTTTTCCAAAAAACTAATTGATCGTATTTAACATATTCAACATAAATAACAAAATACGATAAAATAAGTACTAGTCACAATGTCTTCTGGAGTCAAAATATTAATTTCACTCGACAATTTACGAAATGGAAGTAATAATCAATGAGAGAAAAACTTTTGCAAAATCAAACCGCGTTTTCTTTTTTTTAGTTTCTTTTTTTTATACAAAGCAAAGAGCACATACAGATAACTAGTCATACAGCCTTTTTACACTCGCCGGGAGGCGCAGAAGGCGAGTGTGGCAACAGTTTTAATACACACACAGCCATATTTTTTTTTTCTGAAAATTATGTTCTTAGTAGTTCACATGACATTCCAAATTCAAATCACATAATAACCCTTGGGCTATTAAGGATTTCCATACAACTTTAAATCCCTTGGGATTATTTTCTTGCTTTAAACGCAAGTTCCTTGATACATTATGTTGATATAATAATGCAGAGGTGTGTAAATTATCTTAAGTGGCCAGTGTCCGTGAAACCCTCTTTTAAAAATCGGGCTAATATAACGGTCGAACGTTCTAAGTAAAGATAGAAGTGTAGATAAGTTAATAAGATTATTATTATACCTCGTATGTAGGGTCGGGGACCGGCTTTTAGGGACGGAATGTATCTGAAACCCGTGTATAAAAACCAGTGGTCCTCTGGGATCGGCCATTCGGCTGTCGGAGTGGGTGTGGCGTGCATCTTCGCTCCATCAGGGTCTTTTTTGTGTAAACTCAGGATAATTGGTCAGTCGTCGTCAGCACGGTGCAGTCCAGGCCCAAGACTCGTGAGGGGTGAACGTTCCTGGGTTTAGTTTCCTTCAATTAAGTGCAATGTATCCGGATAACAGTGGAGTGGTGAGTTCCATTAACTATAATAAATATAATTCTAAATATATTGTTAAATTTTTAGATATTTGTGATTTTTCATAATTTTTCCTGATGCGGTAGGTAATTTTAATTTTTATTTTACTAGCAGTTAAATAAAATTATTAAAAATTTTCATATTCATTCTAGCATAATTTGATTATAATATCTAAAAAGTATCCATTGAATTTTTCTACCCTTGAAATAGAAGAATTTTCCTTAAAGTAACTTGTACCTAGCTCAAAAGTTTAAATAGGGGTAAAAAAGGTTCTCCATCACTTAATCCCCGGATAAATTTCAATCAGATGAAAGTACATAAGTAAGTGAGAATCCCGTGGAGTGGATAACTTGGTGCAAGTCATCCTCATGATGATGATGATGATAACCTCGTGC
This sequence comes from Scrobipalpa atriplicella, assembly GCA_029255725.1. Classification (NCBI taxonomy): domain Eukaryota; kingdom Metazoa; phylum Arthropoda; class Insecta; order Lepidoptera; family Gelechiidae; genus Scrobipalpa; species Scrobipalpa atriplicella. The sequence goes on from JARACY010002869.1 coordinate 35,417, forward strand.
TGGTGCAAGTCATCCTGCGGTGGCTGAACAAACGGAATCGAAGCTTCTATTATGACAGTCTATCAAACCATCTCACATTCTTAATAGAGTTATTACAGTGACTGTACGTAATTTGTTGAGTAAACTTAGATTGAATGTTTTTTTTTTAACAAACAAATAATTTGGTTTAATTTTAATATAATAATTAACGAGGTAAGAATTAATAACTTATACGGGGTGTAAGGGACAGCGTCCCGCAAACTTATAGGGGTTGCTCAGTCAACGAAACTGAACAACTATCACCAGGTTTTTTCAGTAAAAAAATCCCGGTTATAGTTGTTCAGTATCGTTGACTGAGCAACCCCTATCAGTTTGCGGGACGTTGTCACTTACACCCGGTATTGTGTGTTATTACGTCAGTGTTCTGAAGTGGTTAAAAATTGATATTTGCGTCTTCAAACTTCTGCTTACAATAAATTCGATTATTATCAATTATTTGCTTATTTTCAAACAAACAATTTACGTGGTCGTATACAGAAATGCTGTCAATAACCTTTATAGGGCATAGCGGGGATAATGGAATCGAATGAGGTAATAATGTTTATGAGGTGGGCTCGCGCGGACGTTTTGGAGAATTTGTCGATTATACACGGAGCGGGAGTCCTCACAGGCCAAATCACTTTATAATGTTCTCTATGATGGCCTTCGTTAGACCAAATCGCGCTATTCCGAACACTCATAAAATAATATCCAAGAATATGAAACAAAGATGAACGTTTTGACAAATCGAACAAGTCACAAATTAATTAAAGTACATCGTACGGAACCTCACTATTCTAATAAACTTGGACTCCTATTTTACATAAAGTCGTTTATATTCAATGCTGTGCATATTTCAACGAGGTTATATCTTCCAGCGAGGGTTCTCGAGCCTCATAATTACAAAGTTTCTAACGAGGTCGTGATTGACATCTGTATTTATGTCTATAATTACAAAAAGCATCATTATGTGCTTAAGAGTTCACCAAATGGTCGCTGGGTCATTAATCTTAGTAACTTGTTAGTCCGCGGACTGTACAAACATTAGTTATTTTTTTATTATTTAGTCCTCAGCCAGAGCCTAGTCGGTCTTATTAAAAGAACAAAACAAGTTTTAAAAAAGGTATTGATAGTTTTATGATCCTAACAGTAAATTAAAGACACCATTAAATAGGTAATTATACATTTTTATAGAAAATCATACTCAAGTCATTTATGTTAAAACGATGAAAAATACTTAATTATGAACTGAACATTCATCATTTTAATTACCATTAGGAAATCTACTCACCTTACAACAAATATCATAACTCAAAAAATGCGGAATTATTCAAAACGAAATTGTCCTAATAATTATTTAAAAATAGTAAATTGAGGAGCAAATAGGTAGTACCCTAGTTACTGTTGAATTTTTTGCTAAATACTTACAACCGTTATTGCACAGAAATTTTGATAGGTAGTATAGTAACTTATTTCAAACAATACCTTCTGGGCCTAGATATTATGTGAGTAAAGAAAAAGTTTTGAAAAATTCCGTATTTTGCGACTAATGATTTTAACACAGTGGCACAGTACTTATGACCTAAACTAAAATATTAGCAAATATTACTTTTATCCTAGACACAGGGCCTAGGATAAAAGTTTGATTATATCTATAAGTTTTCAGCGAAAGATATTAAGTATTTCATCAAATTTGCATTTATATCAGTAATTGCCCAGCGAATTAAATTAATTTAACCTTATTTTTATCGCTTGCGATTTCGCACTGTGAAATGAAAATAAATAAACGAAAATTATGGTAAGGCTCATAATAATGATAATAAAATAATGTGAAGCAAAATAAAATATTTGTCGTGTAAAGAAAAACTAAAACATCAAATATCCACCAGTAGAGTATAAATTTGATCCTGTATGAAATAGCAATTATAATCACATGCATAGAACTGAAATGGTAAAACGTCAAACATCTAGTAGGGTATAAATTTGACCCTGTAGAGTGGAGGAAATAGCAAAATAATCGCATGCACCACAACACAACTGACTGAAATGGTTTACTTAGGTAACATTAGGAAACAATTCCGATATCACGTAACACAAATTGTAGGCCGCGCTACTGTAATTCTCGTAACCGAGAGAACAATTAATTCTAATCACGTACACCTGGGTATTAGAGTGAAAAAACAATCTACAGCATAAACTTAGTCTTTTTAAGCTTAAATCTGGGTTTTTTAATAAGGTGGATAGATAGGGTAAACATGTGCTGATTCCATTCCTTAGGCCCGTATTTATAATCAGCTCTCAAGAGTGACAGCGTGTTTGAGTTTGTATCAGAAATGTCATTTCAGTACAAAACGATCTGTCAAATCCATACTTAATATTGCTATCAATTGCAATCTTGAGATCGCTTTATAAATATGTGTATAAATGTGTGATTTTAGTTTTCTATCTATTTCAATTATGTAATGCTCCTTTGTGTACCTAATTGTGAACCTTTATTATTTACTAACTATGTATTACGCGGGCAATTCTATTGGATCTGCAATACTTTCATTTTCTCTACCTCTCTAGTATCGTATCGACTGACACAATACTTTCTGTTTACTTTTTGCTCTTCTTATTTCAGTCCTATTTACGTTGCGTTACAATTGATGTAACATTTTGTTTCTTTTTATTGTTATTTTTGTTTATTTTGCTGTAGTTTTAAAATAATGACCGCATCAGAGAAACCGGAGTAAGCTGGCTTTATATTAGCGTTGTCACCATAAGTACATGATTATTTATTACATATATGATGATGTCTATTCCAGATGCGTTTCCTGCTGAGCCTGGCGCTGGTAGCTTCATCTGAAGCATTTTT
>JARACY010002870.1:0-38290 GCA_029255725.1 Scrobipalpa atriplicella
GTGGACAAAAATAATTATTACTGCCCAGGGTCCCAATAACTATGATATATTTTAAGTACCTATAAACATTCTTAAAAAAAAATAATAAAAAAACATAATTCAATTCAACACAATGATTATGATTTTAGTTCTGAATTGGTAGTCAAATAGTAAATTTTTTTTTCTTTCCTTTGAGACAAAATATATTCCACAGTTATGTACTCTCTTGCTTGTCAAATATCTTCATACATTTTAATATTGTGTACATGTCATTGTCATTTGTTACTCTATTGTGATGTGAAAGAAGACACTTTGATAAAAGTACGTACCTATTAATTTTTATAAAAAAATTACATTTTGAGAACCACTGCCTTAAGAATTTAGTGGCTTACTCTGGTCGACACGTGAGCTTGCCACATGCTATTACGAGCTATTTTTGTGACCATTAGCAAAATTAAATGCAAATCCAGTCGTAGATAAATCAGCCTTTTAGCAGAAAAAGCAACATTTGCAAACTGAAAAAATCTTTTAGTTCAGCTGATATTTTAAAGTATTTTATAAAGTTCACATGAGTTTCTTACATCTGGGGAGGATGTGTGAGGGATCTCGCGGATTTGACGTAGAGTGAAATTTGTTTCAAAACTAAGTAAACCAGAATCCAAATGCAATGCAACGTCGCCCCAGTGCCTATTACTTAGTGAATATAAATTTTCCACTTTAGATTGCCCGAACATAAAACATAGGTTAGTCCGTGGTTTAGTGAGTACTATTTATTTTGAGTCTAACACTGCATTCAATACTTAATAGTGTACATAATGGTAAAGTCTTAAATAATTTCCTAGATTTTTCCTTATAAAGAAATAAACAAGTACCTACCTACTTTTCATGCTACACTAATTTGTTAACCAGCGTCAAAACCTACCACAATTTCATGTCTCATATCGGCATATCCTCTAAAATCATTAGCTGGCTTGCAACCGAGAGATGCTCGGGAGATAAAATATTAGCGCAGTTTCGGAGCTTTTACGCATATTATTTATTCAAAGTAAGAATAGAGTCTACTTCCAAGCTCCAGTTGCGGGAAACGGTGAATTTTCAGAGAAACTTTTTCTAGGTGCTTGTTTTGCATACTTTGGCAGTTTATGCAGAGTGAATTTGAAGACCTTTGAGAGATGACTCTACTTATTCTGGGTTTTCGTTTGTGTATATTACCGTGGGATTCTAGTCTGGAGACTTTCTTGCATCGTTTTGCGATCTCTACTCAGATGTTTTTTTTTTTTCGTGGATGAATTTTCGCGTTTGGAGACGGGAATCGATAAAAAACATAAACCTGGTTACTTACATTTTGGAGGTCAAAAAATTTTGGTGTAGATATTGCAAATAAGCAATAGGTACGTACACTGAAAAATGGTCACCTTATAAACTCCCATCCTGTCTGACATATCCCCAAAAAATATCAGACGGAAACCCATTTATTCTATACAAGTATTCATTATGTGTGCACTAAAATAAAGCACTACAAAAATTATCTCAAACCAACGAGTATACTGTACCACAGGCTAAGTACCAACGTACTCCATGGATGAAGATAATAATTTCCTGAGGTGTTGTTTGCTGAAGTACAGTCAACTTCGTACATTTTCTACTTGCTTAATCCTTGTACTCCCGACATATGTTAATTTTGGCTTCTCTATTATAAATTAGGTGAGCCTGAGCATAGCTTCTTATCTCTTTCTTCGTTGTTTAGGTACTTAGTAAGTAAAGTTATGAAATGAGGTTTTACTTTTTGGGAGTCTTTAGGTATATTATATTACATGAGATCACTAAATTATAAATGTCAAAGTTGGTATTTAAGGTACTTGCTCCTTTACGTCTAAACTTATTTACCGTCTTGAAATAAAACAATGATACTTTTTAATGAATAAATTATGTTTGTTTCCATTAATATTAGGCGATACCACGGGATGGAAACTAATAATAATTTATTAAAATTTTAACTGACGTAACTGAATAATTGAATTTATTATTCCATCTTCCAATAATCATGACTCAGCGTCATTATTTCCAAACAATGATATACTTTATAATATTACCAAGTCTTATAAACTTAAATTGCTCTACTATTAATATGCATGAATTTCAGCTTAGAACTTGCACTAAAATGGTTTCTTGACCTCGGGGGTCACCTTTCACGTCAGCGAGTTTGGAAACTTGCAAAGTTTAGTTGCAAATCCATGTTCTAGTCAACCTGTCAAACAAAGCAGCAACCAATATGGTAAATGCCGTAGAGAATTTCAATCAATTTCAATTTATAAAACACGCTCTCAATTTTCAGTTTTAAGTATGCTAAAAATATAAAATAACTAGAAAAAAAATGTAGTCTGCTGTAATTAAATTTAATAAAAATTCATGAGCTGAAAGTTAGTTTTACTCATCATGACATATCAGAACTTTTGCTTTTTTTATTAAAAGAGTTGAAAATAGCACATTTTACTCGTAGTACGTTTTATATTTGTAACTACCCATATATTTATCATGTGCATTTGTCGCCGGTTTATGATAAAATCAGGTTTTTGATTAAGAACCGGTGGAGATCCAAATTTTTGTTAGGTAACCTACTCGTTTATGTTTATGTTAACACTAGTTGAAAATCGATATAAAAAACCTAAGCTGGTTAAGTTTTTGATGAAATCAATATTGGTTGCTATTAGTTTAATAACGTATGAATTGTTGAAAAACTATTATTCGAATGGCACATACCAAAATGTAAGCCCATAATACTGTAATGCATAAAAAAGTAAGGAAGATAATAAAAAATACTTTCACTACATATTTTGTAAAAATAGTATTAACGACTTAGTAGGCCAGACTCGTTCAAGTGTTTATTCGCAAATGTGTTTATAATGTGTCTCACCATGTTACCATCTCAGCACGTATCCTATTAGGAAGTAAGTATGTTATTCGTACAGGGGCACATAAAACTTATTAGCGTCGCGAGCTCTTCCAAGACTCAGAAAACAAAAATGTAGACATGCCATGGAAAAATTTTAGTTGAAATAAACACCACGAACGTCCCGATTAGCTCTAGTTACATTTTGAATTTCAAAACGATCTTATATACCTCTGATAACGACCAGCTTAATGTGTCTTAAAAAGCACAGAATTATTTTTCTTGACAAACGTTTAGGTGATTGATTATATTTACTAAACAGGGAAAAATCACACAAAGTCATATAATAATAATATCGCTTGTTTCCCCCGTAGAAATTAAACCCACGACCTTCAAATCTGGAGCCTCAGACCACTAGATCACAGAGGCATATTTTAGATGAAACGTACTAATAATATGCACTGGATTTCACGCTTCGTCGCCTCATTGATGGCCCAGCAGAATGTGTGCAATTGGCCGTAGCGCGCTTAATAACGACAAAGCTTTTGTATACGCACACTGTCCGCATGATAATCTGATAATTCTATATCATATTTGATTTATACGTGTGTAAATGTATTTGAACCTTACTTTTTGCGTTATAAAATTTGTGATATATATTATACTTAAGGAGGAATATCTTAATATTTAAACTTTAATAACATTTCCACTACACCTTTACTAATTCACTTTTACGCAGTTTTTGACTAATTTTCTCATTCCAATTTGCATATAGGTACTTACCTACTTATACACTTTATTCTCACCCTTTTATTCTTTCAAAGTTAGTAACGCTTAATTTTAAACTTTCGCGGTTATTTTCACTATATCTATTGGACATTTAAACGGGTTCTTACCACGATATATTTGATTTTGAGTTCCCGATATTGCGATGCTGTTACAAGCATCCTGATGTCCTCAGTGTTCTCCAGTCTATCCGTGATCAGGATGCTTGTAACAGCATCGAAATATCGGGAACTCAAAATCAAATAAATCGTGGTAAGAACCCCTTAAAATGTCTAACAGATATAAGTTAACGTAATAACATCTGTTTATTACGTTTCTGTGCTGCTCCGACTATTTGGCCTAACTTGAAAGTCGACGTTTTAAAAACTTCTTACTTTGTCTTACTCCAGTGCTCCTTGAGTTTAAATTAAAATGTTTTCAAACCGATACCTTTTTCTAGAGAAGAGAAAACTCTGCTAAGATATTTGGAGTGCAAGTGAGTTTAAAGTGACTTATGTTGTACGAAAATTTAATATTTGATGTGTTTAAAGTGGTTATGTTTGAACCTCAAGTGCCGGCTTCTTTTATTCATTTAGCAGTTAAATAATTTAATTGAATAAACATTGTTGACTTAAACAATTCCAAACGGTCAAAAGTAAATTAAGGTACGATTATAGGGGGTTATACGTTTTTTTTTTCTAGGACTAACTATCAGTCCTATTACAAATCATCGCGGTAAAATAGGATTTCTGTGTATGAAAATATGCCACCTAATCAAATTCAGGCCACAAGTTAACTACTTAATCACTATCTCAATACACATTAGAATATACCTACATAACAATACATGACATTACAACATTTATATAATGTTAAAATAATGTCTCTACTCCTTAGAGCAAGGCTGCGTTCATAAATACTGCGGCCAATAAATTTGAGCCGGAGACATAAAGATCTACGTGCCTGCTTCGCGGGGAATTTAAACAGGAAATAAGAAGTTAAAGAGGATGTTATTGCGTTCAAGTTGAAACCTTCATTTGCGCCCCGGACAAAATTATCTCATTTAAGTCATTAACTCTTTTAGTTTACGAAGTGTAGCACTTTTGCTACGCCGTAGCTTCATCGTAGCGGATCAAATATCAAAATTATAATTTAGTATGTTACTTTGACGTTGTAATACCAGAAAAATATAGTCTTCTCTTTTTCTGTTGTGTCAAGGTGTGCTGCCGGGTCAACAATCAACCCGATAGGCTCAAAGCAAAAATAATAAAAGCGCCATTGAAATCTATTGGTCGCTATCCTACAACGTTAAAGTAGTTTCAAAATAAACTGAAGAACCAATATCATTTTTATTAACTACAGTACTGTTAGAAGAAATATGCAAGGTGTCGCCAACTAGAAGAAATACTACTTTGGAAACTAAGAAAGAATATCCACTCAATCCCTAACTATCCTTCCGATCACTCTGCAATATTGTGCCCGTATTGTACCGGCCAGATAGACAGCTCTATCACCATTTGGGCGGTTAATGTGGACATTGGCTATGGCTACAATCGCAGTGGCGGGCGACTGCGGGGGACAAGATGACGTCATTAATCTTTCCGGTAATGGCCGCGCAACTGTGGCCGGGCCGTCACGGCACATTTGCTAACGCTACCTGTTTAGGGCTGTCCGTAGGTTTCGGTAACGGTTATTTGAATGACCGGACGGTTTTGAACTTAAACTTCAGATTTTTTATAATGTAGCTTTGTTACCTACCTACTTCTAAATAATGAATCTCTCTAATCAAAAAAGATATTTTAGTTCAATAGTAATAAAAATATATAAGTACATTTAAGAAAAAATATCAGTTTGAATGGGTCATCTCTACAATAATAAATTATAATCTTCATAACTAAAAATACCATTTTGTAACCTTGCTTTACATACTTACATCGGAAACCTCTACAATATTGAGAACAAACTGTAAGGCATCACGTGCGGTCGGATCAGCTTACACTTTCCATGGAAGAAGGTAAACACCGGTTATTTCCGAACCACCATTTCACCCGATAACCGTTAAAGTTTCTAAGCCCTAGTGTGTACAGTTCGCCCATTGTGATAGTGGTGATTCTATAGGTTAATACACCTAGTTCTACAAATAGTGTCCTTTGCAAGTAGAGTCTGATAGATAAGTTTAATTGATATAGCTAAATCCTCACAAATAATTATCTTATACCCAGAAATCTTAAAATAGGCCTATCCTACCTATAGTAACTATATACTCAAATTTCAGCCAATAGTACGACCAGCACTACATAATAGGTGTCCATCCAATTCGTCATGATTATGAGGTAGCAAATCTAGAAAACGCACCGAAATGTCTGTTGCTAGATAATTATTTTTATTCTATGCTCATTTTAATCTTTATTTTGTGTTTCAATAGATTTAAAAAATATTAAAAAAATATATGTAATAGTATGACGTCACAGAGAACGTTAGTTTTATAGCGCGGTAGAACAACCCGGTTCACGCGCGGGTATCCATTTAATTTGCATAGTCCGAGCTGTACACACTGTTTCAGGTTTTGTTAGCCTTATTGAGTGGCCTAAAGTACTAGCTAATATTGACACTAACAATTGTAACAATTTTATACACAATAGTAAACAAATGTTTTCGTTTTTTCTGTTCTGTAAAAGCATCAAAGACTTGTTTACACCAGGTGTGTGTGTGGGCAAATTCAGTATTTATAGTATTTCAACCAACTTTCGGGTATTCTTCCTATTTAAATTAGAAGGTTGGTGATTATATCCCCATGGCCCTAAAGAACTTTCCACTAGGAAATAGATTCAAATATCTCCATCTACGTTCGTTACATCCAATACAAAATTAGCTTACGTACGTTCCTTGTAGAAAGTTAATCGGTTTCATAAGTGGATTCACCCTCTTCAAGTTTCAAACAAATGTTTCTTTGAGTATATTTACAACCAATAAAATTCATGTCTGCTTTTACACGAACTATTATCAAATATTTCATTCTTCGGAGTATTTTTTTTATTCTTTTGCTAATCACGCATCAAAAACCCTACAAGGAACAAACTGTTTCCAACCCACAATATTCTGCACGCTGATTGCTGAACAACCGATAAATCTTTATTTTTCCATTCGACTGTTAAAATATTGCCGATGGCTTAGCACAATGGATTTTATTTCCACGTTGTTGCGAGAGGCATTATAGTCAGTTTTCCTTTTTTTTTCTTTTTTTCAACTACCTACGCTGAATGAAACTGATGCATCGGCTATTCGTGTACTTTTTATTGAATTCGTTTTACCACAGTCATTCGATGGCAGTATGATTAGATTTTTGATAGAGATGGTAGTTTTATAGTTTGTATAAAGCGCAACTTTTTCTGAAAGTGTAATTTTTGGTTTTATCCTTTCATATGTTGCGTTACATGCCGTTGCATTTTTTATTTTTGGGATGGCTTAATGAGTTTTTCTGCGGAAACAAAATAGATTCCTGCGATCAAAAATACCCTTGGGTTTTGCAGTTCCTCTATGATGGAAAGGATTTTTTAAAACCTGTCTAGAATTCTTTGACTTTATCTTTACTAAAAAACCTACGAATCATCCTATTTATGTAATGGTTGTTGTCTAATATTACAATGAAGAGACTGTTTGAGTTAGGTATTGTACTTGAGTATCCTCTAAAAATTACCTTACGGTTGTTGAAATTATTATGTTTTAAAACAATGAAACCGTAAATTTCTTTTATAATATACACACTCTACAATTTATAGCACAATAAACTTAATTTTCCCTAAAGGTTGAGTTTCACGGACGCTTAATAACAGTAAAGGCGAGTCAAGATAAAAGTAAAAAAGAAATATTTATATTTTACGGATCGCCCAACTTAGCTGGACGTTTTTACGGCGAAAATGGTCGTTTTCCGCTTAGAAGAATGGGCAAGAATAAATTCGCGATTGGGAAGTAAAATTCGCATAAAAGGACAATATTTTTTGGAAATGCTAATACAGTTAAAGTTAGCATTAGGTTCGGCATAATAATATAAATAAATACTAAAATCTGAAAAAAATTACACAAACAGTAATGTATAATTTTATGTTTCAGTCAAATTGATTAAAAATCTAAGTTCCAAAATGAGTTACACAATAAAATATTATGGGAGTTGCATTTTGTGTGTGTTATTTCATTAATGAGGTACACTGACAAAGTGCTACTTAAAGGGCACAAAAACAAAATCACACAAGAAAAGAAAGCTTGAAACCACATGTGAAACTATGATCTGAAAAGCTAGTAACAAAAAAATGGTATCCAATAAAATCACGAACCATTCCAAAACTTATATGACTTACTAATACCACTCAGTTTGACCTACTTAGTCAAAACGCTAACGCTCAAGGGTAGATCGTCAACCTTCGGTTCTCAAAGAAATCCATCCAGTAAATTATTTGAATACACTGGGGTTAGGTACATGCACATCATCTTGAATGATTGATAGCTTCGTAACACGCAAGCTTTCTTTATTCCATTTGTCCCGGTAAGTTTTGGTGGTGACAGGGCAGAATTTGGAAGAAAGGTCACAGTTTTAAATATTAGTTTACGTATTAGTAAAAAACTGATTTTAGCTTGTAGGGATAAAAATTTTCGTTAAGGAAGCAAATAAAATGGTTACGTTTTAAAAGAAACACCAAAATAATTTTAAATTAATGAAAAACGCTTTACTAAGCTACTCCTATCTAATACAGAAGCCAATACACCTACCTACCTAAATAAGTTTACAGCAACTTGCCTTGGTTAAGTTTAAATGACCTCCTAGAAAACAAATTAGACACACATTTTGCCACTTTACAAGGCGTTTAGAAGAAGTGTCTCCTAGAACATACTTTACACTTAGTTGGAGGCTACGCTGCAAGCGGCATATTTATGGGCCCACAATAAATCCGGCCCTGGTTGCCGACGGCGACTGTACTAAAGGAAACTGGATATGACATTTATTAGCCATAGCCTGCTGGATGTACTGTATACGCATGCTTCATTATGTGAAGGATTTCGTCAAGGCAGCTGAAACATACATACATACATACATATATTCAGTTGAAACATTATTGGCCTATATTGGGTTATTATTTTCCTTGACGTGTAGGTACACAATCCACATAATATTATGATTTTGATTCAGATAGGTATTTTACCAATCCTTCACAATCAATAAATCTCATTTTTCATTTCGTTATATTATATTCTTATAAACCTATACTTAAATACAGTAGCTTTCATAAGATAACAATGATTTTAAAAAATTGAGAATTTTATTATTATTATTAAAAAAATATGAAGGCATTAGTTACAGACCTTTTTTAATTTATTCCTTGCGGAGCTTCATTTTGGACCTATGATTTAAATTTAACTATAGGTACATATTTAGGAAATAATTTACTCTGTACGTTTTATCAGTCTTGCTGCGCTACATACTTTATCTGCAATCTGAACTGAAGTTCGTATTTAAAGCAGCTCGAGATTGTACTCTATTCGCGCAAAGGGTTCTGGCGCACGTCTGTATATTAGCAACACAAAGCCAATTTGGAGCTCGCTGAAGGAACCCAAAGTGAACATGCCATGTTCCTCAGATTGCGTCTAGCCGTCTACTACGTCCAACTTTAAGCATTGCGCTGCGTGAGCTCGCAAAGCTATCAAAGTTTATAACAGTATCTAATACAATGCTATATGCAAACGCTGGAACTTTGTGAGCAGAATGTTGTGAAATTGAGAATAGTACGTGTTGGGTAGTTGGTAAATTGCTTTCAATGCATGTTGTTTAATAATATGTCCGGCCTGTGTTAGGAATAATAGAGTTCTATGCAGTTACTTGTAGCTCGGGTCATCTTTCATCAATTTCCAAATTGCGGCATTGCATTTGAGTTTTAACTATCGTTTTTGTTAAACTTTTATTATTTTATTATTATTACTAGCCTATTGTGTCCCACTGCTGGGCAAAGGCCTCCCCTTATTTCTTCCAAGTCTCTCGGTCTTGTGCAAGCTCCCACCAGTCTTCGTGATAAACTTTAAGATCGTCACTCCATCTTTTACGGGGTCGACCTCGTCGACGATTTCCATCTTGAGGTGTCCACTCTGTGACGATCCTAGCCCACCGCTCCGAGTGCATCCGGCTGACGTGTCCTGACCAGTCCCATTTGAGCTTAGCTGACTTGCGACCTACATCGGCTATACCAGTTTTGGAACGTAAGGTGGTGTTTCTAATGCGATCTTGTCGCTTGACGCCCAAAATGCTACGTTCCATAGCTCTTTGGCAAACCTTGAGTTTGGACTTCTGATTTTCCGTGAGTGACCAAGTTTGAGCGCCGTAGGTTAGGACGGGCAGGATACACATGTCGATGAGCTTTCGTTTTAATGAAAGAGGAAGGTCTCCTTTCAGGAACGGTTTTAGGGACCAGAAACTCTTCCAGGCATTTTCGACACGACGGTCTATTTCCTTTTCCAGCCTGTTCTCGAAGGAAACAATCTGGCCCAGGTAAGTGTATTCATCGACATATTGTATAACCTGCCCATCAACCTCAACCCTACGTTTCACGCTGTTGGTCATCACCTGTGTTTTTGACATATTCATCTTAAGTCCAACCTCAAGGCTAGCCGCGCTCAGTTCTTGGAGCATTAAACTAAGATTAACTAAGGCTCGTATTTATAAAGCGATCTCAAGATTGAGAGCAATATTAAGTATGGATTTGACAGATCGTTTTGTACTGAAGTGACATTTCTGAGACAAACTCAAACTCGCTGTCACTCTTGAGAGCTGATTATAAATACGGGCCTAAGATTAAATGATTAGATGTTAAACTAAGATTATAAAAATAATACATAATTTATACATTCCTATTTGTCAGTGGGTATTTTGTTGTCAAACGTAATATACGATTAAATAAATAAGATAACATAATTTTTATCTTATCATGCACATATACAATGTGAAACAAACGTTAACCATGAAGTGCATTACAAAAATAACAGCTTAGCATTTTCGAAGTAATTTAATTGTCCACGTATTTGTTTGTATTTTTATAGCGTGATTTCATACATTTTATTTAAAAGCTTAATCAAAAGTGAGACTAGTAAAGTTGTGTTTATTTATTTGTAGAGATCTGATTTAAAAAAAAATACTCCGTGTTCACTTTACCCAGATGGCTCCAAAACTACTACAAAATGGACTACATACAGTCCCCCGCCTCGGTCATGCATGATGGCCTGCGATATTTTCAACGTTCCCGTGATAATAATGGTCGACATCAACATCACGGCGCAGATGCATAAAACTACAGAATTTGTACAGGTTTTTACGGGCTGTAAGGGACCGTGAACTGAAAACTGATAGGGGTTGCTCAGTTAACGAAACTGACCAACATAGACTTTTTTTTTCAGATCATGTATTTTTTATTTTACTTTCCCATGCAAAATAACCACCTCGATCAGACAATTTGTATAGGAACGTCAATTTTATTTATTTTTGTATTCTGAAATAAGTAATCTCCCGATGAAAGTTGTTCAGTTTCGTTGACTGAGCAAACCTTATCAGTTTTCGGTACGCTGTGCCTTACACCCAGTTCCCGGTATTTAGGCTCGTATTTATAAAGCGATCTCAAGATTGAGAGCAATATTGAGTGCGGATTTGACAGGTAATTTTGTACTGGAATGACATTTCTGATACGAACTCAAACTCGCTGTCACTCTTGAGAGCTGATTATAAATACGGGCCTTAGTCACACAAAAATCTAGCGCTATGCTTGCGTATGGTAGTCTCAAGCCAGGTGATCTAGGTGAACAGCAAAGAAGTAGATCCCACATTATTTATTATTTTGAATTTTACAGTGAAACATCTACGTCTGATTTGGTAATGACAAAATATTCTTTTATAGAGAAACCCTTTGCATACTGTGCCAGTGTTCCAAGATCTTATAATACACGACAGGTAAATATGGTATAACTTTCAATAGGATAAAATCTATTTGACAACATATTTGACAACATAATCAAACCAATAGATTTGATTATGATCATAGGTATTTGCTATCTTTTTAAAATCAGGCGTTTAGTTTACTTTCGTCTAAAAGACTCAGGTTAGTGTTATTTAAAAAAATATAGGGATTGAAGGTTGAAACGTTGGGACAAGTTGCTAGAAGTTCTTACTTTCGCTTAGTACATTTCTAACTTATTGTTTTAAATCTCACTCCGTTTTTATTTAAACCAATAAACTAATAGTGATTAATTTGTCCCCAGCCACGCAATCTTAATGTACTTGTCAGACGTTTACGCAAAGGATGACTGCTGGTACCCAAGGGAAGTGAAGCAGAGAGCTCTTGTCAACCAAAAACTTTTCTTCGATAGGTACGTCTTTTACGTCCCCAATAGTGAAAAATGTTATTGTAAGTGACAACAGGTGTCTCTATCCTATTAGCTTTTATGACAAAACATATATATTGTATTTTGATTGATAAATTTGTGTAGGTTGAAAATCTTAAATGATGGCATGATAGCGGATTTTAGCTTGTTAAGGTTAGGTACTTCAAAAAGCTGCCAAGTTTCGGTGATTCTCCACATAGGTAACTATGGACCCTTGACTCTATTATAGATCAGAGATGACAAAGATAGAGTCGAAGATAGAGCAAATTAGCTCACAAAAAACATCTGTTCACTAATGAGGCTGGAGTGAGTCATCGGCATACAAGTGTAAGTGCCGGCAGCAAACAGTAGGTACCTACCATCTTGAACTTTGACTGCCCTCACATAAAGGTCCAAAGGTCTCATCAAGAAAAACCACTTTGACCAGTTTATAGAAAAAAAACGATGAATAAATATTATACAAACTCAAGGTTATTAAAACTGTGATGACGACTCTGGTATGATTTTATAAACACATTTTTTTTTTTCATATCGGTTTCATAAGGAAACTTTCAGAAAAACGAAAGGCCGAAATAGAAGAAATATACTGCTGAAATAGAGGCATTCTTGACGAGGAACAAGTACTTATATAGCTAGGAACAACATCATCATCACCTCAGTCACGACGTTATTCTATATAATGCCGCATGATAGTCAAATTAAGTTATATTGTGTAAGAACTACATTAGTACAATATATCTAGTCAAATGCAAGTCAACACTTATCTAAATCATATAGATTAATGAGTCTACTCAAATAAGCAAATTAATTATTTACATAAAAATTAATTCAGACCTAACTTTTTTTGTATCTAATTCGAAATATCTAATTCGAAAACGTTAGATATTCATCCAACTCTTCAGCTCATTGAGAAGACGTCACATAAAATTCCCATACACATGTTAAAAATTAAGTCAAATAAATTTATTTATTTCAAAAAAACATTTCACACACTAAAATAACATTTAAAACATGCAAAAATTAAATAAATCAAATAAATCTTTCATCACATGTAGATCAAATTACTAATTAATAGATCATTATGATTAACGGATAACATAAACTGCAAGTCATGGTAGACCTGCCGCAGACGAAACTTTGAATATAATACACGGTGGAAGTGGCTTTGTTTGACCAGTAACAAACTCGTGCGCATAGAGTTGACAGTGTATTTGGATCTACGCGACCACCAATCATACTACAATAAAAGTGAGTAATTAAACACACTTATCTTTTAGAATATAATATGCAAAAATACTTGCATTTGTAGTTATTGCGACATAACAATTATATTTTATTTTACTATGCTGACATAATATTTTTATGAGAATTATGTAAGTCAAATAATAATAATATTTTATGCTCACGCGCTGCCGCTTGTTTTACCGGTTAGAACATAAACAATACATTTTTATCAATATAGGATAGGTACCTTACCTACTCAGTTAGTTTTTTGTAGACATCTTAATTTTTTACGTGATTTTATATAATCGCTTCAATAGATAGAAGAATTGAAGGCGGATATATGTTTCGGCCTTTGGACCTATATGTTTGGAGATAAGATTATAATTAATGCATTACTGTGCGATGAGATCAATGTTTTCTTTGATTCGTAATGCTAAAAACACTTCAAGTATATAAAAATAAAAACAATTATTAAGTAACAAAAAAATTCTTACTCAAAAACGTACCAACATTATGTGCTATAAATGAACTTATTTGTCAAATCGTCAGATGACCGTGAAACTTTACAAGTTGGATGGGAGTCCTCCGGCTCGAACTGCGATGATGGCCTGCGAAATATTTAACGTTCCTGTGGAAATGATTGATGTACAACTATTTACGGGAGAAAACCGGAAACCGGAATATCTTAAAGTAAGGACCAAAACATTTGATAGCATCTTTTACTTTGAAATAAATGCATCGAAAACAGTTTGCAGTTGACAGAAAATATTTTTATAAAAATAGTTTATTATTTTTTCAGAAAAATCCTACTCACACAGTACCTGTTCTTGAAGACGGTGATCTGATCATCAATGACAGGTAATTGCCCCAGAGAAGGCTTCAAAACAGGAAAAAAAAACACGATCTTTATGATGTCGAAGTATATACCTTGCTATACATTTCTGGCTATTCAGTGAAAATAAGTTTTCCTAAAGTTTTATTTCTCTACCCTCCAGCCATGCCATCATCCAGTACCTCGCTGAAGCTTATGGAAAGGACGACTCTTGGTATCCAAAAGATGTTAAAAAGAGGGCTCTTGTGAACCAAAAACTTTTCTTCGATACTGGCATTTTATTTCCAAGAATGAGAAACATTTCGGTAGGTTTAATTTATATTTCAAAATTCGTTTGCTTGTTTTTACTGTCAAGGTTTGTTGTGTTGATGTCCAAGCACACGTGCAGTCGCTGTGGTTCTATTAAATAACCCGGTTTCTTATCGACAAAATTTGACTCCAATCAAACTGAATCTGATCAATGGTAGAGCGAGTTTATGTTCTCGTATAATATCCTTGTTGTTAACACAAAGTGTATATTTCAAGTGAGATTCGAAAAATGGTCTTTGATATAGACACGTGCAATGCGACAATGCGCTATCAGCTGATACATTTTGTATGGAAGGTTTCGTTTTTTGACCTATGTTCCTTAGTGAAATTTGTTCAGTTTCATGGGTAGATTCACACATTTCTCGATGTATAGTATACAATAAGAAATCTTTTTTCTGATTTCACAGTACTCCGCACTAGTCGAAGGCGAAAGAAAAATCCCACAGAAGAAACTGGATGACGTGAAGGAGGCTTACAGCTTCCTCGAGGAGTTTCTGAAGACCAGCAAGTTCCTGGCTGGTGACACCTTGACCATCGCTGATGTGCCCGCATTTGCTACCATTACTAGCCTAGCGTATATTGAACCTATTCCAGCCCAAACGTAAGCAATTTTTCTGTTGGTTGAAAGTAAACTTAACAATATCGTCAAAAATATGAGTATCTATAAAACCATTCTGTATTTTTTCCAGGTATCCTAAAATTAATGCGTGGTTAGAAGAAATCAAGAAGCAGCCTTTTGCGAAGAAATACAATGAACCTGGAGTGAAAATGTTTGGACAATTTATTCAAACGTCCATAGACTTCTGAGACAGTGTGAATAATTATGTTCTTTAAAAAAATGACAGATAAATTCTTATGACGATATGATATTCTATTTTGTTATTTATAATGATTGAGTTAAGTTAGTTAAGAGAAAAAAAATATTTTTTATGACTACAAACTAGGTCGTTCATTTATTTAACTTTTGACGTTTTGAGATTATAACTTTTTGAGAATGGTCCTAAAGGGTTTGTTTAGTGATGGTCCTTAGCGATACCAGTTCGATTAGATGTTACTAATATTTCGTAGTAAGTTTTTTATTTAATTTTATGTTACTTTTTTCGTCGATATATTTTTTGCATAACAAATCCAAGGCACGGCAACTGTCAAAAATTAAATAAACCAACGGCCTAAGTATAGGGTACATCACATCACCTTGCGATTGACTACAGACTCCAACCCGCGTCACTGTTTTTGAAATACGGATCATGGTATCTCCATTTAACCCTGTCAAAAGTCTGCTCAAACAAGATGAATTCATAATATAATGAGAACCGCCTCCTTTTGGAAGTCGGTTAAAAAGGACATACGTGATTTTTATTATTTTATTTTAGGTATATTTTCTATTTGTATAAGACGAAATTAACGGCGTCTAACTCTTCACCACCTCTTGGCCAAGCCTTATCCCGTTTCAATCGGGGTCGGTTCTAACTCTTCAACACCAATGGAATAATTTTATGTTTGACTTAAAATCTATCCGTCACAATGACACATTAAAACAATACGTAAAACAACACAATCATCCTTCATAATATTGTGATCAAAATCCTTATCACGTAACCAACTCATAAAATGCAAGTCATGGTATGTATAAAGGTACATTGACATATAGGTATAGCAATAGAGATAAACGGAACTATAAATATAGTCAAGTCAGTGGGAGCGGCCTTGGTTTGGCCAGTAACATACTCGTGCGCATAGAGTTGACAGTGTATTTGGATCTACGCGAGCACATAACATACAACAGTAAAATGTAAGTAAAATTATTTTTATCTATAAGAATTGATGCAGACGATTAATATTATAGTTATAGAATAAAAAAATATTATGAGTGATAGGAACGTTACAAAGTGCTTAACTTATAATATTGTTTTTAGTTTAATAGCACATTTTAACCGGCAAAACAAACGTAATATCACGTCTCTTTGTTATAGCTTTTTCTTACTGCCTGGTTTAGTTGCCTGGAAGATATTGCTACCTTAGCAATAAGGCCGCCAATTGTACAACTTTTCTTTTGCTATGTTTTATTTGTATGTGTTCTTGTGCAATAAAGAATATTTGTATTGAATTGCATGGTATTGTTTGTTTAGCCGGTTAGAAGCGATAAACATGTTTTTTTATCTGTAGTGCTTATCTGTATTTTGCAGATATTTTTTACAAGTATATTTTAAATCTCACTTTAGGAGAAACTGTAATTTTTTTATATGACGTGCCTATTAACTATCGATTTTTTTTCACTTTATAGCAGAAAATATGTTTTCCGGACGACTATTAATTAGCCATTGGCACAAATTTTTTAAGACCCTAACTGATGAACATCATTGCTCTCTGAACTAAAAACCGCTCTGTATTGAGACTTTATTAACAACTAATTAAAAAAATATTCATTCCTCTCTATACAAACCTGTGTTAAATTTTAGTTTGTTTATAATGTACAGATGACCGTGAAGCTTTACAAGTTGGACGCAAGTCCTCCAGCACGGACTGCGATGATGGCCTGTGAGATATTCAAGGTTCCTGTTGAGCTCATTGATGTTCAGCTGATGCAGGGAGAACACAAGAAACCTGAATATCTGAAGGTGAGAAAAAATGTAATTTCTTATTGGGTTTGCACAAAAGACACAAAATCAGAGATGTCAGTGACAGAGTCAACGATGATGGAGCGAGCTCATCCAGAAGATACCTGTAAAAATGCTTTATTAAGTAACAATTTAGTAACAAAATAGTTTCTTTTGGTTACAACTACAAGTCATTAAATGGTCCTGAGATCAGTTGTTTGAGAGACAAGTTATTTGTTAATATTTGTTAATTGTTTTTTTTACCTCCTATTCTTTTTTCAGAAAAATCCTACTCATACTGTTCCAGTTCTCGAAGACGGTGATTTGGTCATCAATGACAGGTAAGATACAAAAATCACAAATACTAATTGATAGCTAAAATGTTACCTTTTTCTACCTCCATGATAACATCACTTTATAATTATATTTTTTACAATACTTTTCAAAGATTCCAGATTCAAATGCATGCAATAATAATATTATGTTTTCTATACCTATTTTTTTCTCTTCTTTTTATCGATTAAGGTTTTCGTGTCGACGCTGCGACGATCGACTTCTTTATCATGGTATTTGATAGAGAATATGTAATTTTTTTTTTTAAACGGTTGTCAGAATAACTAAGTTTTCTTAAAGATAATTTCTTTACTCTTCAGTCATGCTATAATTCAGTACCTCGCTGAAGCCTATGGGAAGGACGACTCTTGGTATCCTAAAGACGTCAAGAAGAGGGCTCTTGTGAACCAAAAACTGTTCTTCGACACTGGCATCTTATTCCCTAGAATGCGGAACATTACGGTAAGATTTTAAGGGCCGCAATTATAGTTGAGACTCAGAACCGCACTCGGGAGTCGATCAAGCAAGTCATAATTAAACTTTTACTCAGAACTTGAGTAGCTTGTTAATTTATAAACGCAACCGCACTCAAATCAGGTACGTATCAGCTAAATCGAGTTCATAATCGTGAGTCAGTCTTTTTCTTCTTCTTTTAACTTATTTGGCTATTGCAACTGGCAAATCAGCGAGTGTCAAGGCTGCTTTCATCAGATTTTCCTTAGTTTGGCTAGGACAATGTAGGCTGAATCACTTGATTGACTGGGGAAGTTATACAGGGTGTTAAAATCAACTATAAGGGACGTATGGGAAAGTTATACAGGGTATTAAAATCAACTTTACCCTGTGTATAGGAAAGTTATACAGGGTGTTAAAATCAACTCTACGGGGTGTATGGGAAGTTATACAGGGGGTTAAAATCAACTTTACAGGGTGTATAGAGAAGTTATACATGGTGTTAAAATTGATTTTGACACCCTGTATAACTTCCCCATACACCCCGTATAATTATTTTTAACACTCTGTATAACTTCCCTATACACCCCGTATAATTGATTTTAACATCCTGTATAAATCGCGCAAAACACATGGCTGATACGCACTTAATACGTGACTAGCGACACATCCCGAGTGCGCGCCCGCGTTCTAAATTTGAATTATAATGTTTATAAATTAGGAGCGACTCGGCTGAAGTCTGAGTCGTGATAGCGTACCTAAGTAGGAACTAAAAATTAGACTGAGTAAGACAGGCGACTTAAAACTCTACATAAAACTAGTATCAAATTTGAGTGACTTTCATAAATACAAGCATAAAAATATCACGGATTCGGTAGCAAGTTGACATCAGAGTTTTGACAACAAGTACCTATTTTTTATTGTTAGTATATTAGTTTAAATACTAATATTGTTTTTGCAAGACACAATTAGTTTACTCAATTCTACTCGTACATATTTTTTTGCACTTAGATTCAACATTTAGATAAATATTTTGACGAACTACTTATGCATCGGAAATTCAAAAATGTCGTTAATACAATTACTTAAAATAATATTATAGACATGCTATAGAAGAATTACTTAATGCGGTAAAAAACGTTAAATATTCATCTCAAAATTTAGTTATTTTTTTTCTATCATAGGTTTGGTAGAGATGCCACACGCCACTCGCTGTGGCCCTAATAAATACTTAAACAAGTCTGACAAATTGACTCTAATTTGGACACTTTTAATGTGGATAAAGCAATAAAATGTTGTTGCTTAATTGAATTTGTGTTAAATAACTCAAGATATGGCACATAATTGATTTGAGCAAAAAAGAATAATATTTGGAGCTAGCGGAACAAAATGTAACAAAAAACGAACTTTGATTTTATTACAAATTACGTTAATAATATAAGTACATACCAATAGACAATAATAGTAGTATAATGAATGTCATTGTTATGTACCGAGGCACTTGCATCCTCTTGAACAAGGTCAATACGATGCGGCCATCTAAGTAGTTCGTAATTACTAAATGGTACCTTCACGCTTACAAACAAGTTCTCTCTTATAAAATTCTCATGTAGGAGTGGAAAAATTTCAAAGTTTTAATTATGTATAAGAATTTATTAAGGTTTTGTACGTATATTATCTAGTCTGTCTAGTCTTCCCGAAAAAAGTTTGTGCTTAAGTCTCTACGTATTTACTTCTTTATACTGCTACTGGTTTATTATACTTTAAATTAGATAAGTATCTTAGATATATTTTACTACGTAAGGATTCTTACGAAAATCATGTTATGTAGCTGTCAATTTGTTTTGATTACAAATATACCTCTAATTAAGTAGTAAAGTTTAGAATCATTGGATCCAATTAGAAAAAAATATCATTATAACATAGTCATGGTCATAAGGCAGGATACCAGGATACCAACATGCGTTCAAAGTTAACTTTTACAACAAGTTTTCATAGCCTAGTTGGCAATGTATCTGCTTGCGACGTAGAGGGTCCTGGGTCCAATTCCTGGCCGGACAGATATATTGGAATAATGAATTCGTATATGTGTTTCTAGATCTGGGCACAGAATATTATAATAGTACTACCGTAGTCTGGGGTGTTCTTTGTGGTTCTGTGTATGTCCATAGGACCCCTATACAGGGAATCCTAGTGGGGACTAGGAGTGTGAGTGTGATCGTGTTTTTTAATCCACAGTATTCGGCATTATTCGAAGGCGAAAGAAAAACACCTCAGAAGAAATTGGATGACGTCAAAGAGGCTTACGGCTTCCTCGAGGAGTTTCTGAAGACCAGCAAGTTCCTCGCTGGTGATCATTTGACCATCGCTGATGTGCCCGCGTTTGCTACTGTCTCTAGCCTAGCGTATATTGAACCTATTCCATCTCAAACGTAAGTAAAAAAAACATGTTTGCTTTTCAAACTGATTCACATAGGTCCCTTAGAAGTTTGTGGTAAAAAGAGGTGGAACTTTTCTAAGAAAATGGCACCCTCAGTATATTTTACTGTTGTAACTAACTCTTAAGGGCGTTTACTGCGTGTACTTATCCGTATTGGATACGTTTCCAATTCGTATCTGTTTTGGCCTTCCTAGTAATTGTATGACAGCTTGTGCACCCATGTTTCGTATGGAACTTTTCCTGATACAAATTGGATACTAATCTAATATGGATGAGTGCACAAACCCCCTACAACTGTTATTTCAATCCGTGATTTAGAATTCTCCGCCGTAAGGTAAGATTTCGAAGACGTAAGTGTAAAATTAATATTTTTCAGATATCCTAAGATAAACGCGTGGTTAGAAGAAATGAAGAAACAATCTTTTGCTCAGAAATACAATGAGCCTGGACTTAAAGTGCTCGGAGAATATATTAAGGCATCTATAGACTTCTGAGACGACGTGAATGTTTAGGTCTTTTGTAAGGTCGGTCAAAAAAGTGGTGTACCACTTTTGATAAGGAAACTTGAATGATCAACGAGGTTGGCCCCATCCATTTATTTTTGTTAATTTTATAATAAGAGAAAAAAATACAATATTCACAAAAAAAACATCGTTTCTATACCTCACACTCCAAAAATAATTTTGAAATGTAGGGTCCAAAAAATTAGTTTCAAAACGTGTTTATCAGCCACCGGAGAAATAATAAACCATTATTATATGAGTATTTAAAAACCATGATAAGTATTTTCATCTAAAAAAATACTCAGAATGATGGTAGTTCGCCTTAAATTCATTTGGTTACTATGGAGTATTATTTAGTGGATAACTTTTGCAACGATATACTGAATAATTAAAAAATCAGCATAAAAATTAGATAAATAGTATGTAGAAAAAATTACATTCATGAAGACTTCTCAGGTGTACACTTTTCTAATTCAAGCGATCAAAAAAGTACACCTTACCGCGAAGCCTCTCTACTCTCGACCAGTCCCAAATTACCTTTCAACAAAATCAAACTTCCTGGCAAATTCTCAACTCGGTCTTGGACGCTGGCTTCAGTAAACTGATGCTATCGGTACACCGATGTTCATAGTTAGTGGTCCATGGCTATTGTGAGTTTCCCAAGTACCGACAAACTTCGCGAGCTGGTTAATTTCTCGGCCGGTCAATCTTTGCCTCGGCAGTGGCCAATTCTGGATGCGACTTGCTAAATCTAAATTTAAGTTATGTCCTGTTGCTTTTAAAACAATATACCTATATAAAGCAAAGAAAAAGGAGATGTCATCTGGACACTGTTTGGATTTCTGAAAGCAGGTAAGTAATGTATAATTGTTTATGCTGATTATTCACACTTCTGATCACAATGCAATGTGCACAATTTTGGCTAGAAAATGTTCTTTGCTACATCAATCATTACTACCCACCCCCTTAATGGGCTGCGCTCGACCGACGTGAAGTGATTCTGAATAACATGCAGATTATGTTCTGTTTTTTTTTTCAATATTATTTAAAACAAAAACATTATATTGAAGTAATGACTACCTATTACTTACTATCTTAGTTTCAGATTTAGTAAGTGGCGTCAAGAATAGAGCCATAATTCGAATACTGCACCTTTAAAGTTTTGCACCAACTATTGTAAATAGTTTGCCACACAAATCGTACAATTTACTTAAATAAAATACAGTTTGATTTGTATTGTATCTAAAATATAAATAAAATAGCACGGAATAATTTATTACTAGTGAATTATAGAGGGCGTGATTATGAATGTCGTTAATTTTATGAATAAAGCTATACCTTTAACCATCTTTGTTTATTAAACAGGTTGTTCATTTCATCATGACACTACTGATACTGAACTCAAAATTGTTTTAAAAATAACAGCTTTGGCTCATGTTATTAGGTACACTTATCTTCCGGTATACAATGGTTTAATAAATCTCTGAGAAACCTTCTTTTACACACGCATCCTTCTGTACACAGATATATAGGAACCTTAGAACAGTTCTTCATAGGACCATGGATTATCACTTCACAAGTCAAGTCTACTCGGCCATTACACGCTTCTTCAATAATATTTTCTCTCTCAGTGCACATTTGTATCCTGCACTCGTTTTGTACGCATCTGCTAACAATTTCGTTCTTGCCACAAACTAGTCTTTCTTGGTTAATAAACGATCGCAAAGGGCTTTTCTGAAACTGGTGACATAGATATTTATCTATGCTGGTGATGAAAAATTGAAAATTCATTATTCAAATAAATTGATGAAAAATGGTTTTTCATTTTTTTGGAAGATAAAAGAAAATTTTAAGAAAATATTATTCACGCGCAACTGATAGTTACATTATAATATATCTGAGTAAGTCTCAAACTATATTCATCATGATCATCAGCCTTAGAGCAACGCGGCCTTGTGTTCCGTCCCGGAAGGCGTGTTGCTAAGACTAAGGCCCGTATTTATGAAGCAATCTCAAGATTGAGAGCAATATTAAGTATGGGTTTGACAGGCCGTTTTGTACTGGAATGACATTTCTGATACGAACTTAAACTCGCTGTCACTCTTGAGAGCTGATTATAAATACGGGCCTAAGACATCAGCTTAATATACGTCCACACTGAAGAGCACGAGCCTACCCTGGAATAGGGCGACCAATCCGTTATTGTATTAAAATCTTAATAAAAAGTTATACCTATTTTTATAGATTTTTGCACTCACAGTGCTATATTATTTCTAAATAATATTAGAAATAACAAGTCAAAGATTTCATCCACCAACAGGACACTTATTACATAAATTATTCAGAAATAAAAAGTTAACCTGCGTTCCTTTTGTTTCTCTTGGTATTGGATGATTGAGAAGTATATTGTGTACTTACTGTAAGATTATCAGTATCTTCTCTACGGGAGACCAAAATTATCAAAATTAACGTAATTGCTACGGTAAATATTACTATTTCTTTTTCATATTTTGATATTTTTACTCTGCCTCTCGACATAGTTGCTATTTCAGAAATTAAAACTCTACAAAATGTTTTCAGTGCAAACGTAAAACTCGATTCAATCGATTAATAAAGAAATTTTAATGTGGATAAAGCAATAAAATGTTGTTGCTTAATTGAATTTGTGTTAAATAACTCAAGATATGGCACATAATTATTTGAGCAAAAAAGAATAATATTTGGAGCTAGCGGAACAAAATGTAACAAAAAACGAACTTTGATTTTATTACAAATTACGTTAATAATATAATTCATAATAATAACTGCCAGCCGATACCTATGCAAATTGAAATAAATGTAATTCAAAATGCAAATGAAACTCAATAATGTTCAAAATAATAATATGATTTTATTCGGAAGTAAATATTATGGGTGTAACAAAATTTCAATGGATTAACAAGTTTACAAGCGCAAAATAAATTAAATTGCTGTTTTGACGAACCTGAAAACAGAAAACAATGGTTAGTGATATTGATTTAATAATTACAACTACTTATTTATTTTTACGGAATGAGAGAATATTTTTTTTATACAACCGAATATTATAATATTTATTTTAGTTCCATAAAACTAAAATAATATATAAAACTAAAACAGATCTTTTAAAAGGACTTTACTTTAAATTAAACTGCTTGTTTTAAAGTTCCTACTTTAAAGTAACTAAAGTTAAAAATCAAGTATTCAAACAACATAAAGTATATTAATAATTAGTAAACAAAACATAAAAACAAACAATTAATCATTTTGTTAGTTCACCCATCCGTCAGAGTTAATAGAAGTAAACTGGATATTTTGGAGTGAATCGAAATAAATTATTCTTATTATCTTTGATTTTAAAATGACTCCTACTGAGATGAGATACTGAGATTTCGCAATGATTTTCTATACGACCTAATTATTAAGAGATGCAAGAACGTTTTTTGATAACAGTTGAATTATACAAGCGAATGGTATAACATTTTTTACGCTACATGGTTTATTTTTAACAATGGTGGCGAATACAAACATATACCTACTTTTTTTATATTTACATAATATTTTTCATATGAGTTATACTACAAAGCCAATTTCAGAACAGAAAAGATAGTAAAAAAATTTACATCTATTTAGCAGTTTTAAAGTTGCCGATGAACAAAGGACTGAAATTGTTGTAGATGATGAATATGAACGGATGATCGGCAATGAAGAAGACGGTTTCATCAGGAACAATAACAGAAGGTCTAGAACCACCGGCGGCAAATGCTGTAAATAAATGTTAGATTTTAAAGTTGCTAAATCTTGCAAGAATTTTAGTGTTCTTCAAGAACTTTCATCAAAATATGACATGTTTAAAGTTATGTCGAAAAATATAATAATAATTGACTCGAGGCAAGGTGTCTAAATTATTATAAAATCCAAATCCTACATATTTCCAAGATATCCAGTAAGTTAGTACAATAAAGGTAACATCACAATCAATAATCTTATGTTAGGATTAGGACACCTTTTATTTATCGCTTTGATAACGCCCAATGAAGACGGGATAACTTTTAACGTAGATTATAAATAAGAACGGGTGGTCACATCTGACTACAGGTGTCTCTGGTGGAGGATGTTGAACAGATGTAACACCAATGATGAAAGCTGTAAACAATAAATGTCATAATATAGGCTTAACAAACCATGTCGGAGGCCTATTAGCTGTTACTAATGGACGGTTTATACCACCAGGGTTTATCGGATCATTCAACTCAAAAACCCAGTCAATAAGAAGAAGATACTATATACTAAACATTTTTTTTTATCATGAATAAATAACAAACGAATATTGAGCTAATAAGAGATGACAATATTTCAATGCGGAATCATAACGGAAACGCCAACCTACACAAAATTTGAATTGAATTGAATTATGAGATAATACTATAAGATCTTCAGCAGCTCATTCAGGCTGAATCAAGGGCTGAATGCTATTTGGAGTATCATTAATATATCTTGCAACAACTAAATGGAATGAATATTCTGTAAACTTCCGATTCAAATTACAAAATATCCAGTTTCATATAAATATAACAATACAAATATAATAAGACACAAGCAATAACCAACAAATGCACCTCTGTTTATTGTTGGTATCTCCCGATGAAGGCGGGGATGTTTTTTATGTAGATTATGAATAAAAATGGATGATCGCATACGACTACGGGTTTATCTGGTGGAGGATCTATGGATGTAGTGGCACTGCCTACAAATGCTGTGAATGATAATTATAGCAAGATTATTATGGACTTTTAGTAGAATATGGAATCATATTACAGGAAGAATTTGAAAAAAACATAGAAAATTTAAATGCTTTGAAAATAGTAATTCTAGAGGTGTTGGGATAGATTATGAATTATAGCGTGTAAAATGGTATTTTAAGCATTTTTAAGTTATTTTTTGCTTTTTCCGGAGTAACATAGCAGCTTTAGGTAAGTACATTGATAATATACAGTCACGTTATTCACGTAATTGATTTTTTATTTCGTTGGATTTGTTGTTGATGAAGAAAACTTTGCGGATTAAATAATGCAATGATAAGTAAGAGCTAATGAAAAGTTTGAAACATTAGCATTATTTTATAGCTCACTAACTAGTAATTCACCTTATTTGCCATAGCCTTAAGCACCTACAAATATAAATTCGTATTTTGCCATTATAGCAAATACAAATGGATGATCAGCTCTAACTTGTATAATTGTTGTGAAATCGCAAGATTAAACCTAGTCGCAACCATTGCTGTAAATAAAGTAAGAGACGAGAGTTTTGACGAAGAAATAAATATATCTTGAAAATAAAACCAAGAGGATTTATTTATTTGCTCAAGCTTTATATAATCCCCACTCCACAATTATTAAAATTGGTCATACATAAAACAAATTACACAAAACAAAGCATTTCCCACATATTTATACATATTGCCCGGCGAAATTTTGTGTGCAATAATCTCATATTTTAATAATTTGATCAATAATTAATCATAGAAAAAGTATATGGCTAGCATTGCAAGCATTCTCATCATACCCAGTAAAAACTTGCTTGCAAACATGTTTACACCTCATTTTAAATGGCATCCGCAGAAAATCACATGATCATTATGCATAACCGAAAAGAAGAAGGGATGGTCAGCGACCACTCGAATAATTTGATGAATGGACCTGGTACTGATTACCGCTGCTGCAAAGTTAATAAAATCAATACATTTTGTTTGGGCAGGACTATTGATAGTGGATGATACTTATTTAATATAGTGGCGTACAAAAACTTCAATAGAGAAGATGGGTTTCAATTGTCGAGCACGTGGAATCCAGTGATAAACTTATGTAAAAAGAAAATCCGGTCCAAACTTACTACAAATATGAGTGATATAGTTAGTGTGTGTTGTCGAGATGACTTTCGAGTAAGTTCCGATAGTTACGATACTAGCAGTGTCAACAGTATACCGCAAAAACGAAGAAGACATATTATGTCTGACCCTAAATCCACCCGCAGTTTTCTCCAGTCTACCCGTGATCATGATGCTTGTAACAGCATTGAAATATCGGGATCTCAAAAACAAATAAATCGTGGTAAGAACCCGTTAAAATGGGTAAAAGTTATAGTGAAAATAACCGCGAAAGTTTAAAATTAAGTGTTATCGATAGCAATGTTCGTTATTTTAATTTTCTTGGAAAATAAAAACTTGTAAATGAACTATGATTTGTATAAGGTCATAATGTAACTTTTAAACATTTCTTACCCGTAGCTGCCGCAGCTTCTGTACCATTTTCATTGCATTTGAAGAAAGCTTTTTGGATAGCAGCCGTTACATACAAAGGTATGTCTTTATTAAGGATTCCGTGTAGATCAGACTCGGCAGGATCAAAAATATTGGTAATACCCATCTGCGAAAAAAGCAAAACCATAAAATCAGTAAAATTTGCGTGATTATTAAAAATAAAACTTATTAATAAATTCTATAGAATGTACTTACTTCTTTCAAGACATCGATGAGTCCAAGATCTGTATTGATTTCCATAGTTGGCATAGATAATTTAACTTTAGTCTTGTATAGTTTTCCTAGAGCTGCTTGCATAGTATCGGCGTTTAGTTTAGCTACTGTTTGATCGAAACCATATCTTTCATTTGGTAAAATTATCACAAATGAGTAGTTGCTGTTCGTGTAATACATACGCACAACCTGTACAATAATTTATATAAATTAACACTTGTAGAAAATGCATTCCACCTTTCCTTGAATTCTCACTCATAAAAATATTTTTGGTTGAATAATTTACAAAAGAGCATCCACATAAACCCCTCCAAATAATGTTTAACTCTATAATACTTAGAAAAAAAATGTCTACGGATATAGTAAATGGTTTGCTGTTCTGCTAACATCTTGCACGTGTATTGCATTAGATTTCTATATCATATACTTGTTTGACTTGTACTTCATTTCTTAATTTTAGTATTATTTCAAAAGTTACCTTTGCGTCGAGTGTTTTATCATCCGCGAAGTCTAGTTTTGTTTCGATATTCATCATACGCACTGAAGCTGTTCTTTTATCGTATGTATAGAAGTCTTGCGGTTTCGTGTTATTCTCATTGAATTTTTCTTTCCATGTCCCCTGTACATGATGATAAAAAAAAATATTATTTTCAATTGAAGCACTGATTCAATATTCAATTCATAAAACCATGATATATAACACATTTTATTTCTCCATAACTATATTTTTTGACATCAAGATGTTCATGAACATCACCACCATGAACAAAATTGCCATCCAGTACGAAACGACAAGTCAGAACAAAATAAAGCAAATGTGAGTCGTGATCGAAATTCCCTAAGTAATGTAAGGCCCTCAATCCCAAAGCCACAAAACGATCACGATACGCGGGAGCAAATAACAATGTATATTTATAATTATTTAATCTAATTATATTACCTCGAAGTATATCGCATTGACCATTATAAGTCTTGTCAGCTCAGATATGACATCAGGTGATAACAGATTTTTAATGCGCTTGTTCGTATGGCTTTCAACCTAAAAGAAATAGGTAGGTACATCATATAAACAATTTAGTCATGAAATAAGAACGAACAAGTTCAATCGGTACTGATACAGTTACCTACAAAAGTAAAGATTTCGACCCATGCTTCTTGGGAAAATACACTAGTCATGTCATTCATATCTTTAAAATATGGATGTCTTTCAACTTACCCATTCGTTAATATACCTAGCTGTTCCACTAGAGTCGCCACAGTCCACATTTTCAGGTGTTCCATTGAATACTTTCCGTGTCATATCTATGTACGATTCCTTTAGCGGAAACTTTTTATTTACGTAAAATTTCACGACCATATCTAATGTTACTCCATCGCTTCCTTTCATAGCTTCTAATAGTGGTGGGAATCCTTGCCTAATCTGTAGTAAAAAGTCCTCGTCAGTTTTAAGTCCACGATGTATTTTCGTGAAGGCGGGTATGGTGGAGACAGGTCTCACTCAACCGATTGCCGAAGACCAAGCAAAGTGAAGCAGGGAGAAGGTTAAAAGGCTTCAAGAGAATAAAGTTTCTGGATATTATCTAATTGCATTCTTCTTCCTTCGTGTTTGAAATAGGACAAGGATCATTTAAATTTGTATTATAGTTTCACTTACCTGATCCTTGTTCGATAAGCTGAGGGAATCTAATAGTTGCTTTTTGGTTTGATTTTCTCCAGCCATTGCCAACTGTGCTATAGGAATTTGGACTGAGAATGGTGACACAATAACGTTTTCGCCTTTCTTGACCCGAAGTACTTGCTATAAATAAATAAAAAAAATATTAATATCAAATTGTGTGTTGTTTATGTAGGTATGTGACCAAGTGGCACATTCTTTGCAGTGTCCTGACAGGGTTCCGTGTGTGATACCAAATAATGTATATACAACGTGTAACATAAAGGGTATATGCATCGTGAAATGTGTGAACAACTTTCCCTAAGGAACATAGGTCGAATTAAGAAAAAAAAATTGACTTCCCATACTAAATACGCTATCAGCTGATGCATTTTGTATGAGAGGTCACATTTTTTTTTTTTTCGTTTTTCGACCTATGTTCCTAAGGGAAAGTTGTTCAGTTTCATGGGTAGATTTACACATTTCTCGACGCATATACCCTTTCTGTTACACGTTGTATATTTGTTAGATCACAAAAAATTATACTTTTAGTATTCGTGTCCCTTGCAAATATTCAAACAAACGTTCGTATCTTTTGATTGCGAGGACTTAGAAGTATGATTCTTTTACAGCTGCAAGGGGACCCTAGACCTGAGTATACGATGTAAATTTCAACTTGACAGACGGACGGACGGACAGACAGACAGACGGACAACCGAGTGATCCTATACGGGTTCCTTTTTTTCCTTCCGAGGTACGGAACCCTAAAAACTTACTTGGAAGAATTTGAAACAAAATATGTTCAGTCCTTTTGAAAGTGCCTGTAGTGCATCGTTAGTTCCATTAGTAGTTGGAGTAGGGTCACCTAGGGGGCATAGTGGAAGTGCATTAATATACTAATTAAGTTGTAAATTATCGTATCCATAGAATATTAAACATTATACATGACCTTTTTAGCAAATTTTCTTTCATAAATTTCTTTTTCGTGAGTTTCATAATTTTGTAAACAAAATATTTGATATTGAAAAATTAGAATTAGATAATATTATTTTTCAAGTAAGAAAGAATATGTACATTTTTGCATGAAGTAATATACAAATACAATTTTAACAAACCTGTTGAGCATAAGCATAATGGAATGCTATAAGCCACAAAAACGCAAATGGTCACCCTCAACATCATCACTATGAAAAGATTACTATTTGACAAAACTTCAATGCACTTCGTCTTTTATAGTCAATTTACCAATTTTAACCAATTGAACAAATATTTATTTATAATAATATATCTGTGTTATTTGTCACTTTTGTATTTTCCTAAAAAAAATGTTAATTACCATATTTTTTGAAGTATAATATTTGAATATGGTAATGTGAGTAAGTTTATGACCCTGTACCTACAGCATTATCGATTCCTGTAATTCTGGTAAAACCAGTTTACACTTGTACAATTTTCAGAAATAAAAATATCAATATTCCATACACTATCATACAAAATGGCACTAAAGCGTAGTCTACATGGATTCCTCGGGATGTTAAAGAATTCAATGCATCATCAGGATCAAAATTTAAAGTTAACGGTTCTTCATCACCAAAGGCACGGTAGACTTCATAAGAATCAGCTTTATAAGAATGCATTTGAGATTATTTTTATAGTTTAAATGCGTATCTAGCGAAGATTTTAACGACAGCCTTTAACTTATGGGTGTTTCCATCAAGATTTCACCCGAATCAGGTTTTTTAGTATGAATCGACTACTTGTTATTATTCACACAAATTATTTACGAATTATTGAAAGAATTCAAAGCCACAGAATAATATTACTCTCCTTATTCAAAGCACAGATAACCACCAGATAACTATTATAAGTGACGTAAAAAGTCGCAAAAAAAAAAGGTTCTCCTTACTGGGAACTAAATGGCGCCACTAGCGAGTGTTTCTTTTTCCTGTGATTGGTTAGTAATCTGTCAATGTCAAAGTTTAGCGTCTTCTCAGTGGTCTCTTTTGGAACACTCGCTAGTGGCACAATAATTTATGCTATTAGCTTTGCGTTTTTATCCCCCGGTATGGTAAAAATGAATGTGGAATGTTGTGGATATTGGAGTTTATTATTTATTCGTAGATTGATACTGTTTTTGGTATATTTTGAATGTTATAATGTTTGGCCATTCTTATGTGAAGGTAGTAGTACCTAGTTAAGTTTATGTGTTCACCCATGTGGACCACGCGATCACGTTATATCGTGTCATATCTTTATACGGGGTGTAAGGGACAGCGTCGCGCAAACTTATAGGGGTTGCTCAGTCAACGAAACTGAACAACTATCACCAGGTTTTTTTTTCAGGAAATGAAAAAAAAAATTTGCTTTTCCATACAAATTGTTGGATCGAGGCGGTCACTTTGTATGAAAAAGCAATTTTTTTTTTCATTTCCTGAAAAAAAATCCCGGTGATAGTTGTTCAGTTTCGTTGACTGAGCAACCCCTATCAATTTGCGGGACGCTGTCCCTTACACCCGGTATATTCAAGATACCTACTTACATTACCCATTTTTTTATTCCAACTGATATTTATTGAAGGAAACATTAAACTTACAACATGTATACGTTTTTCCAAAAAACGTTTTCTGACTTATAATAGTCCTCCCAACCGATTTTCGGTGACGGCGGCCAATCTTCCAGAGATCGGCCAACTGCGCGGGACTAGTTTTTAGTGCCCAAGTGTTTGCGCAACACACAAGTGCACTCTCTATTCCTTCAATCTCTTATTCTGATGGGACAGACTGACTGACACGACCAGAGAGAAATCAGGCGCAGGACCGACTATTTACATGCCCATCCGACAGCATGGATCATCTTACTTTTCGGACAATCAGGTGATCAGCCTGCAATGTCCTAACCAAACTAGAAACAACAACACAAAGTCATTGTTCCCCGCCGGGAATCGAACCCGGGACCTCCGGGTCGTGAGCCCATGGCTCAGACCGCTAGACCACGGAGGCAGATGACTCATATACGTCGATCATAATAATTATCATGTGAGTTCCAATACTTGGTATACCTTAAGAGTAACATTAATTTGTTTTATAATAACCTAGCTTTCCTTTACTTTCGCATTTATAATATAAAGAATGGATTCTATTTAAATTCAATCAACTTAATTCGTAAGTAGTTCGTAGTAAGTTTGTAGTCATTGCATACTCAGTGTAGTCGGACTAAAAACATTTCTGTCTTATTTGCATACGTAGCGAAAACCTATTTTAGAAAATTTATTATAGATTTAGACTAATTCAATTTTTTTCAATAAAATTCAATTTAGAATAATCATTCCAAGCGCCAACCAGCATTCAAAACATCATTACTAAAAGAAACATCTCAATTATTATCCGTTCCCAAGCCCACTTCTGAGTTGATTATTACAGCGAAAAACTAAACCCACCTCTTTAAGCAAATTGTTACTAATAAATTCAATATCCTTTTGCGAGTGCCTTGCTCTAGTGAGCTTAGCTTGTTTGGGTCGGAACGGATTCCAACTCTTTAGGAGCAGCTATTAGGCATGCATGATCTCCGTAAAGTGGTCCTCCCCACAAGGGGGCCCTTTCCCACTTGTATCCCTGCCGAGCTAATGCAATATCTAGCGTGAAAGGCTCTAAGCCCTTCTAATGAATGCCGAAAGATGCGGAAGTGTCCGCATGATAGTTGGTCTCACAAACCAATGCGGACACTTCCGAATCTGATGAGTCGAATTGAATACGAAACAGTGGTAGACAGGAAACCGGTGAGTTTCGTGTTCTTTGACATTCAAGGGCTTAGAGCCTTTCACGCTCAATATATCCTTGCTAGTTAAATAAGAAATTCGTACAGAACATGACCACAATCTCAGCGAGTGGTGGCAAAAACTAATAGATTAACAAAAAACACCACATACTCCAAAATGAATCTGATCACTACAAACTCTGGTCGTCGTCTTTGTCATCTAGTACGCGCACTACCTTAAAGCGCTCTAAAAGAAAGACGTATTAAAAATCTTACTTATTGGACACAAGTTTTCAGGGACACAGGTGCCATTTTTGAGTCGCAAGAAGTTTTCTTTGCAAACGCAACCCTTAAGGCAGCTTCCTGGTAATAAACCTGGGCAGGCTACAGGCTGGCCCTTTTTAGAACATTCTTGATGACGACAAATCGCTTGGGTGCACGTTGAATATTCTTCGTTGATGTTACAAGCTAAAAAAGATTGCCATATAATTTTTTTGCAAACAAAAGGGCACAGTACTATTTAGCACAGTAATAAGTACATCTTTTAATCAAATAAGTTTATTAACCAAAAGTGATAACGAAACATTAAAATATATTTTCTCTCTAATTGACTTCAGTACCTACGGTGTACAATGGTAGAATTTCTTCAGAACAATATCATAGTCAAATGTTATAATAATAATTATAATAAGTTTACAAAATCAACAACAATATTGTATAATATAAATATAACAAAAAATTTTCATTTACATAATTTTATACTTTAAATGTCAGAAATTGTAAAAGCATACAATATGTGTGGCGTACTAGCTCTACTCACAAGGACAGTTTTTAAGTAGCACGCATTTTTTTGAAATTTCATCCCAAGCGTAACCTTTCTTGCATTGGCAAGAGCCTTTTGGACAGTATTTATTGCAGATGGGTTTTTTGCCAGCATTGTAGTTTGCGCAGGTTTGTCCGCAGCAACCTGGTTCCGCGTTGGGATCTCCGTTGCATGCTGAAATAAGTAACAATAAGTCACACACACAAAAATCTTAAATATTTTTTTACAAATAATTTAGATCAGTACAGAACAGAAACTCTATAAAAACATTCATAAATAGTGCTAGAATTTATGGAAAGACTCAAAAGATAGATTTGCTTTTTTGGTTATCAATACAAAGAACGCAAAACAGAAAGACAAGTTTATATAATATGATAGTAAAAAACTGTAAAAAAAAAAACAGCTCAATCAAGGTACTGGTAGATAGAAAGAGCCTGTGGTCAAGAACCGGAATAATGTTAATATGAGATCGAGATTCAGACACCAATGCTGTACGTAGTTTTCTTCACAGTAGCACGTGTCGTTGCACTTGATGTTAACAATTAGGCAATTGGTCTGGTTCTGTTTGATCAAAGTCACACAGACGTTGTCGCCAGCACCATCGCAAGAAAAGTATTCAATAATACTTACATGGAGGACAGTCTGAGATCGGGATGCAGACATTGTTGCAGTCTCTAGCGTAGCCTTCGTCACAGTAGCACATCTCGTTGCACTTGATGTTTACAATCGGGCAATTGGTCTGGTTCTGTTTGCTCAAAGTCGCGCAGACGTTGTCACAAGCACCGCCGCAAGAGAAGTATTCATGGGGTCCAGTACATTTTGCTGTAATTATGATGATTTATTTAGTTAGTCCATCTGTTGTTTTACGCATATTCACAGTAAAAGTAAAAGCACTAATAGGTATTACGGGAGAAAAGAAATCGTTTCATAAAGAAATATTAATAAAAATAATAATTTCTAAATTGATTGTAGTAGAAGACTTTTTTAAACGACTCCGAAACAAAGGAGGAGGTTCTCAATTCGGTTGTATGTTTTATCTTTTATCTTTTGCCATACCTAGCTAAATATTTTTAATGTTTATGTGATGTAAGTTTAATGCTTACAGCAATTTTCCTTAGAGATACATTGTCCGCGTTTGCTCCTATAGTACCCTTTGTTGCACCTGCATTCTCCCTTGCATTGCTTATAGCCAGAAGAAGCTTGCGCGCATGCTCTTGTAGCATAAAGATCTTCACACTTGGTCACAGCACAAATATCCGGGCAGGGATCCCAACTCTCATTAGGTCCAGGGCATGATTCTGTAAAATTAGATGTTTTACTAAAGGAATACCTTTGCGAAAATGTATAAGGGCTAATAAGCAAATATCAAATGCATAGACAAATGAGCTATTGGTATTTTACAGTATGAACCTACCCATGAAACTGAACAACTTTCCCCAAAGAAAAGAGTTCGAAATACAAAAATCCAACCACAAATAAAAAAAATCTACATTGAATATAACAATCACCTACACATTACACTTTATTATAATTATATTGATAAAATATTGTTTTGTTATATACATAATGTAATAAATAATGCTTACTAAGACAGTCGTTCTCTGGAATGCACACTCCATTTTTGTTTCTGACGTAACCTTTCTTACAC
Source organism: Scrobipalpa atriplicella (assembly GCA_029255725.1). Classification (NCBI taxonomy): domain Eukaryota; kingdom Metazoa; phylum Arthropoda; class Insecta; order Lepidoptera; family Gelechiidae; genus Scrobipalpa; species Scrobipalpa atriplicella. Next base: position 35,166 of record JARACY010002870.1, read on the forward strand.
AAACATCCTGATTTACATTTTATAGGTCGTACACAAATTATTTTGCCATTGAGTTCCTTCCATTGGTCACATGTTCTTCCAGTGTGGCATCCTCCATTAACACAAGTACTGAAGATTTCGTTTTGACCACATTGTGGTGCTGTGGACAAAAACACGTCAGTCAATACTAATTTCCTTTAATAGGATAGAGAAAATTTGAAATTATCCAATCTCGTTACACTATTAAATGTTGCATCTATGTTTGCTCATGACATGACAGCACTTTATATTTGTTTGTCAAAGACTAAGGTCAAACATGTAGGAAATAAAAAACAGTGACGTCTATCATTAAACCATCAAAATCGTATCAGACTTAGTAAATCCCGGAAAATTGCTACAAGAGATTTAATTGTATTAATGGCTACGTTTAATGCCCAATATGACTCTCTTAGCTTCCCAACCCTAACGGAGTTGTGCAAATAAGAAAGGGGGTTTCCTTTCTTTTTGTATGGGTAAAAAAAAATCATACATTCAAGAGATTACTCATTCTTACACAATATCTAACCTAGATGTAGGTATAAACTAGATGTAGGTACTTGAATATTATAACATCTTTCTATAATATCTTGCCATAAAATTCTAACCAGAATAACAGAAGACATACATTAAGCCCGCACCTGACACATACCTATCAGAAAAGATTTTTTTCTAAAATTGGGCTACTTATTGTGAATGAATTAAAAATATTACTTACCCTATTGTTCATCATTAAATCATCAGAATTGTACTACTCATGTAAGAAAAACTGCATATCTCAGAAAATTAAATTAAATGTGATATCTGTACTTACTAGGACATTGGTCTTCTGGAACACATTTTCCTTGATCGTTTCTGTAGTGGTCGACTTTGCATCGACATCTGGGCTTACAATCTGAGCAGCCTGGTTTAGGAGGTGCGGGACATTTGTGTACACGCCCATCAGGACATGTTTCCGGAGGACAAGTTGCTGGACATAAGTCGAAGATTTCGTTCTTAGGGCACTTTGGAACTGAAAACCATAATAATTATACATTTCAGATACAAGTACATAGGTAGAATGTGTTATGAAAAAGGTCAGCACAAAAAATAGCTCAGAAGTGGTGACTGTTATCTATGTAACATCCAGAAATTTTCTTTTAATGAAGAGAAAAAGAAAATAAACACTTACCAGGACAGTCTTTGGGAAGAATGCATTTTCCTGTTTTGTCATCACGCACATATCCTTTTTTGCACTCACAAGCGCCAATTTTACATTTTTTAGGACAAATAGGGGGCTTGTTTGCTAAGAAATCCGAGCAAGATCTACTGCATCCGCAACCAGGTTGGGCATTTGGATCTCCATCGCAAATTACTAAGAAAAGAAAATTCAAACATTCAAGGTATTACTCATTCTTACACATTATGAACTAGATGTAGGTACTCGAATATTTAGAATAAAAAAACGAAAAATAACAATTCTTGCCATAAAACTCTGACCAGAATAACAGAAGACATACATTACGCCCGCACCTGACACATATCAGAAAAGAATTTTCCTAAAATTAGGCTTCTTATTGTGAACGAATTTAAAATATTACTTACGATATTGATCATCAATAATTCATCAGAATCGTACTACTTATGTGTAAAAAACTGCATAACTCAGATATTTAAATTAAATGTGCTATCTGTACTTACTAGGACATTGGTCTTCTGGAACACATTTTCCTTGATCGTTTCTGTAGTGGTCGTCTTTGCATCGACATCTGGGCTTACAATCTGAGCAGCCTGGTTTATGAGGTGGGGTACAGTTATATACACGCCCATCAGGACATGTTTCCGGAGGACAAGTTGCTGGACATAAGTCGAAGATTTCGTTCTTAGGGCACTTTGGAACTGAAAACCATAATAATTGTACATTTCAGATACAAGTACATAGGTAGAATGTGTTATGAAAAAGGTCAGCACAAAAAATAGCTCAGAAGTGGTGACTGTTATCTATGTAACATCCAGAAATTTTCTTTTAATAAAGAGAAAAAGAAAATAAACACTTACCAGGACAGTCTTTGGGAAGAATGCATTTTCCTGTTTTGTCATCACGCACATATCCTTTTTTGCACTCACAAGCGCCAATTTTACATTTTTTAGGACAAATAGGGGGCTTATTTGCTAAGTAATCCGAGCAAGATCTACTGCATCCGCAACCAGGTTGGGCATTTGGATCTCCATCGCAAACTGCTAAAAAAAGAAAATTCATACATTCAAGGTATTACTCATTCTTACACATTATGAACTAGATGTACTCGAATATTTAGAATTAAACAACGAAAAATAACATTTCTTGCCATAAAACTCTGACCAGAATAACAGAAGACATACATTATTTATTACGCCCGCACCTGACACATACCAGAAAAGAATTTTCCTAAAATAAGGCTTCTTATTGTGAACGAATTTAAAATATTACTTACGATATTGATCATCAATAATTCATCAGAATCGTACTACTTATGTGTGAAAAACTGCATAAATCAGATATTTAAATTAAATGTGCTATCTGTACTTACGCGGACATTGGTCTTTTGGTACACATTTTCCTTGCTTGTTTCTGTAGTGGTCGTCTTTGCATCGACATCTGGGCTTACAATCTGAGCTGCCTGGTTTAGGAGGTGCGGGACATTTGTGTACACGCCCATCAGGACATGTTTCCGGAGGACAAGTTGCTGGACATAAGTCGTAGATTTCGTTCTTAGGGCACTTCGGAACTGAAACAAATCAAAATTGTACATTTGATATACAAGTACATAGGTAGAATGTGGTTTGGAAAAGGTCAGCAAAAAATAGCTCAGAAGTGGTGACTGTTATCTATGTAACATCCAGAAATTTTCTTTTAATAAAGAGAAAAAGAAAATAAACACTTACCAGGACAGTCTTTGGGAAGAATGCATTTTCCTGTTTTGTTATCCCGTACATATCCTTTTTTGCACTCACAAGCGCCAATTTTACATTTTTTAGGACAAATAGGGGGCTTGTTTGCTAAGTAATCCGAGCAAGATCTACTGCATCCGCAACCAGGTTGGGCATTTGGATCTCCATTGCATGCTGTTAAAAAAGCAAATTCATACATT